>PVJS01016877.1:0-36892 GCA_004027185.1 Glis glis
GCAGATCTGCTTTCCTCGGAACGAGTCGCACACACTCTACGTGGCTTCTTCCTTTTTATCTAAGTCCGCACCTATCAGAATTCTGCCGCCTACATTCAGGGCAGGGCTTTCTCTTTAATCTGCTGTTACACACCCAAAATCACATAATCTTGGGTGTGTCATGATCAGGTCAAGTTGACAACTTAGATTAACTATCACAGACTGGCTAATCTCACTTAACAGTGTTCTCCAGGTCCCAAATTATGAAACCAAACTAGGTGTCCATCAACAGATGAATGGATTACAAAATTATGGCATATATACACACAGTGGAATTCTACTCAGCAATGAAGAAGAACAAAATTCTATCATAACAGGCATTTGAAATATATCTATTAAATGAAGAAAAGGATGAATTGTCTATAGTCTAGGGCATAGTGAATATTGAAGCAATAGGTTTTTAAGGGACATTCTATGGGACACAGTGCAAAAGGGGATTTATTTTGAAATATCTTGAGTAAGATTTCACAAAGGAGGAGGGTTGGATATAAAGGTTGAGCAGGGTTTCATTTGGTAGAAATTCTGTGAGAAGTATTTTCCCAGGAGGAGCCAATGAAAACCGAAGGGGAATTACAGGTAACCTGGTGGTGAAGGTCTTGAAGGACCGGAAAATCAGAAGACTCAACTGCTTTTAGACCTCACCGCAAAGAATAAAAGACTGAAACGATTGTGGAGGACAATAGCTCATTGTGATTGCTCAGGTGAGCACAGTGTCTCAGAACTGACAAAAACATATTAAAAGTTTTTCCTTCCCATGCAAAAAAATCCTGTGTTCCATATGGCCTCAAGATAGTCCCATCAAACTGAGAATTGAGGCAAGATGTACTGAAGCCCCTTCACACACACCACCAGGGAAACAGAGTTAGGTGAGAGCCAATGAGGTGGGGAGAAGGCAGATGTGGGAGAGTGCGGGGCATCGTGACAGTGATTGCAATAGTCATGAACACCCGCCTGCAAGACAGCCTCATTAACGTTTCCAGCACAGGCTGTTCTAAGTCTGTGCTGCCTGCACTGTCTCATGGGATCTTCACAACCGCATGGAGAAGTTGGTGCTTCCACCTTCCCCTGCTCTTGGAATGGTAATCCTCTATGGGATGGGGAAATAAAAATACCAGTGTAGGCTTAAACTTTGGAATGCCTTTCATGCCAGGATAAGGAATATATACTTCTTCTGAAGGACATGAAGAATCATTTGTAATCAGAATGGCATCATCAAATCTATGGCTGAGGAAGGTGACTTTGATTTTGGGGCGGGAGCTCAGAGGTTGAAGGAACTGCTAGCTGGAGACTATATCATCAACTCAGGAAAGGTAATGAAGATTCAGCTTCTCTAAAGAAGATGGGAAAGAGACACATGGCATTTGACGCATATTGTGGCCTTAGAATTAACAGAAGGATGAAAAATAAACCATGACCGTGAGGTTTCACCCCGAGTGGTCCCTGGATGGTATCAAAATTGGAAATACCTGAGAATAATCAGGTTTTAACAGATTTAACTTTACGTTTGGGCTGTTTTGGCTATGATGTGCTATTAGTCTGCTTTCTGTCACTGTGAGAGAATACCTGAGATAATAATAAACTTAATAAGGGCAAAGGTTTATTTGGCTGACCGTTTCAGTGTATGGTCACTCAGCCCTGTGGCTTTAAGTGCATGGCGGAAGGAGCTTGTTCACCTTATGATGGCCAGGAAAAGAGAGGGGGAGAAGAGGAGGGGTCAGGGTCCAAATATCTCCTTCAAGAGCATCCCCCAGTGACCTAACTGCCTTCCACAAGGCTCTACCTCCTAATGGTTCCACTACCTCTCTCTTCATAGTGCTATAAACTGGCGACTAAGTCTTTAATACATGGGCCTTTGGGGACATTTCAAGTCCAAACTACAGCGTGTGGCTTTTAGACCACCATGGTGGTGTTAGATTCACTAACTACTGGAGTTGTACATGATCATAAAAGTTATTTCATCATTTAATGCCTATGAGAAAACTGAAGCTTGGAGAGATAAGCATCTTGATCCATAATTACCCGTGTAGCCAGTGGCAGAGGCAGACCTTTGAGAACATGGGTTTGGAAATTAAGAAAAGATTCAAGAATGTGGAGGTAGAGCCGGGCGTGGTGGTGCACGCTTGTAATCCCAGTACTTGGGAGGCGGAGACTGGAGGATCTGGGTTTGTGGCCAGCCTCAGCTACTTAGTGAGGCCCTCCGCAACTTCGTGAGACCCGGTTTCAAAATAAAGTATAAAAAATAGGGCCAGGGTGTAGCTCAGAGGTAAAATGCCCCTGCGTTCAATCCCCGGTAACGCAAAAAAAAAAAAAAAAAAAGAATGTGGAGGTAGATATGCAATGTCAATGAGTCTTGAACCCTGACATGTTTACAGAGATTAGCACTGCTGTTTATCAGATGTTACGAGGCCCATGAGAGTGTTGGATTAAAAAGTCCTTCTGAAGTGCAATATAGTGGCAGGGAAAAGAGATAGGACTGGGCAAGAATTTGTCTCGTGTATTTTAGCAAAAACTAAAAAAGGAAAACCAACAATCCAGACTCCAGTACAACATCCCCTTCCATATACTAGAAGTTGTAATTCTCTGCTTAAGTGGAATTCTCATGCGATGAAGCGATTTTGATGTTCTGTATGGTTCATTAAAGCATAGTTCTACTACTTTCATGAATTCTTATACAGTTGCCTAAAGCAAGTTAAATATTTTTGTGGAAACACTATCCTCACTGGTATTTCTCAGAACTACTCTGCTTTCACATAGGCAAAATATTTAGCAAGTTGAGTAAAGTCTTATATACAATTCCAATTCAACAAAGTTGTTTAACATACTTTTGCTAGCACTCTATCTGATCCTGTAATTTACACTGAAGACAAAAATATTCTCTTTAACTCTTCTTATCTTTATCAAGCAAAGTCTCTTAATGGAAGTATTGAATCATTTTGAAAACTGGTTTTTGAGGTGATAGCAACCCATCAACAGCCTGAAAACACAGGAGTAATAGTTGTCAGAGCAGGGGAGAAGCCACTCTACTCCCTAGCTCTTGGACACTGATGTTAGGCCCATGAATCACGACAATGGAGGTGGCTTGAATGTTGCTCTTTGGACACCAGGACTACTCCAAACTTTCCAGCAAATTCCTTGTGGGAATACACACACACTGTTTTTTCTTTTTGATTTTGCTATTAGAATGAAGTTTAAAAGGAACCAAAGGTTTAAAATTTGACTTAAAAAATTCTTTCCTTTATTCCTAGTTGCACTTCCAAGGATCCAGAGATCGAACGGTCAAATCTGCCAAATGTTTGTTCTTAACAACAAATGTTGATTTAACAAGTTTTCATTTAAAAACTACTTTCATATGCACTAAAATCACCTGAGATCATTTCCAGGCCTCTGTGAGGTGGTATGTTATTGATATATAAATGAGGAAATTGAGGATGACACATGAGGTGTGAGAGTTCTTGGTCAACCATTTTCACTCTGCATGTCTTCCTTTTGCATAAGTGAAATGAGAGAAATTTTGGTTTGTTGAGGGTTAGAAAAATAAAGGAAAGACATGGAGGAGTTTTAGCAATTTAGTCTGAATGAACCTAGGAGACACTGGCAGTGCTGTACTGATGAGAACCCCATTTGCAACATTTAGGTTAGGTTCCTAGTCCAATCTACTCTTTCTATTTGAAATGAACCCTAAGAAGTGTTTATTTTTATTTCCCAAGTGGCATTTATTTATTTATTATTATTTTTCTTTTTGATGGCTCATAATGTACTCCTTTCTTTAAAGATTTTATTCTGGTGACTGAACGCTTGCTTCTCCAGACTGAGATGATAGGAGGATACAGAGGATGAAATCTACTGCCAAACCGAGATTTAAAATAAGAAAATCTTGAGATGTAGGAAGTCCTGGTACTGGTGAGGCCCATACCCATATGAACAGATTTTTTTTCTTAACCTCCCCTTCTGTCGTTGGACACACAATTTAATATTTCTAGCACTGCCTCTGGGTATGAGAGTGAAGTGGAACTAGACTAAAGTCTGCAGCGTATATGCCTAATGGAGTGATTATTTTTCTCTCCTGGGCCATAAGTTCAGGCATCAGCTATATATAAATTACAATGACTGGCATCAAAGAGTTAATGAGGTTATTTCCATAATTATTCGTCTTCCTAGAGTGAAGAAAAGCAGGAAGCCACTTTGGCTGTCAAAATTAACTGAAGCATCAATCAAAAGCTCATAGATTTTGAGATAATTCTGTATTTAAACTCAATTTAGTTTCCACAGGGGGACTCTAACCTGCCTAGGAGGCGTAATTAGACTAACTGCCTGAAAAACAGCATAAAATATACGGGTGGGTTCCCATTCAAAACTGGGTTTCTGAGCTTTCTTAAAGCTCTTAGAGAAAATGAATGAACTTCCAGAGATCTTCAAGTAAGCCTTCTGTTTAGTAATTCCGTAAGGGGCTGGAAGTAGCTCAGAGGGATAGATCTTTTTAAAGTGGTCTATATACTCTATCTACTGTTTGAACATCTTGATTTGAGCTCTGAGAACCCACATGAGACAGAGTACATGCAGGGGGCTATTTTCAAAGCTGAAAATAAAATTATCATACCCCGAGGGAATGACACTTTGTTGTTTTTGTACCTTTTGAAAAATTAAATAAATATTTAAAAAATTATTTTATTAGTGCATTGCCATTATATATCATTGTGAGGTGCAGTGTGATACAAACATACATGCACACAGCACTTGGTGTACTTTCCTCCACTTCCCTCCCTGCTACCCCCTCTTCCCTCCCCACATGAGTTAGCGAAGTTGGTAATGAAACTTTCATATATTGCACAGTATTGTTTGAAGTTTCCTTCTTCATTCCTCCTTCTTCCTTTCCCTGACACTCTACCCTAACCCCCTTCAACTACTCTACAGGTCTCACTTTGCATTATTTAAAGTCCCCCATGTTTCCTGTTTTCTCTCTAGCTTCCACATTGAGAGAAAGCTAAAAAGAAAATAGGAAACAAAGGGGACTTCAATTAAAAGAGAGAGACCAGTAGAACAGTGGAAGGGGATTGGAGTAGGGAGGTTGGGAGGGGAAAAAGAGGATAGAGGAAGGAAACAGTTAAAATAATTTTATGTCCGTATATAACGGTATCACTGCCAATCTCACTAACATGTACTGAGAGGGAATGGGGGAGCAGGGTGGGGTGTGGAGGGTGATACACCATGTGCACGTATGTTTGCTTCACTTTGAATCTCACCATGATGTATAATTCCAATGCACCGATAAAAGTATAAAAAAAGGTGGAGTTAGATTTTTTATTACAGCCAGTCATCTGGACTCTATTTTACAAGGACATCAAAATACCACCTCATCACTTTTACCTGAAGCATAAAGAAAAAATTTTAGACAGTCTAAAAACTGCTAGCCTCATCAGCTCTCTGGTTGACATCACCACGCTGTTCAAGAGAATTCAGGCCAACCAAACTCACCTTGCCTCCAGTCTTCCCTGTGGGACTGCATGGCCACCACTCTCTGCCCCCATCCTTCACCCCACCACTTACTGTCACCACTGACTCCCAGACATCCCTAGTCTGCAAAGGAGTGGGGCTCATTCATTGTTGCTTCTACACAGCATTTCTTGTCATTATCCCAGGGGAACCCACTACCATGATCCTGATGCATCCAACACCCTAGTAAAAGAACTCTGTGGTTCCCTGAACTCTATAGAACTTCCCCTTCACCACTTCAGGTACCACTCCCTGGGCACCAGAATGTCGCATGCATTCTGAGATCTCAAATCTAAGTGCTCTCAATTCTAACCACAGCACCTTACGTCTCCATTGCTTTGAATCTCTTACCCTTGGAAGTCTGCTCTTGGGCTTCTCCGTCCTTTTCTCCACATCTGACACTTCGATGTGTTTCACTCACATCTAATCTAGTTTAAATTCTCTGATACATCTTTTTCCTTAATTCATTCATTTGCTTAATCAACACTTAGATGATTACCTATTGAGTGACAGTCAATGGTTTAGACCCTGGAAATAGGTATCCGAAACAAACAGATCCTTGTGAATGACACATTGTGGATAGCGATACATATTATATAAAAAGAAAGCTCTTTAAAGTTAATACAGATTTATGGCAAAATTAGTCTTGTGACCATTCTTCAGTATAAATGGAGAACTATGCTGTAATATTACATTTACATCTTGAGACACAAAATTTAACTCAAAAACTTATTTGGGAGTTTGAAATTCAAGTAAATGTATATATATATAGTTGTGGTACTGGGGCTTGAACATAGGGGAATTCTACCTCTAAGCTATACCTCCAGCCCTTTTTTTAAATTTTGAAACAGTGTCTCACTAAGCTGGAGATACCCTAGTTGTTAAGTTGCTGAGGCTGGCCTTGAACCTGTGATACTCCTGTCTCAGCTTCCCAAGTACTGGGATTACAAGTGTGTGTCACCATGTCTGGCTGTCAAGTATATCTAAATGTTTTTTCTAATCTTTAAAGTACCTTTTGGGAATAATGATTAAAAGCTTAAAATGGAAAATGAGAGGTAATGTTTCTAATTTTTCATTCTTTTAAATTATTATTGAAAGTTTTAAGGCTGGAAACATAAAGTAGCTCTGATACTTTGTAAGTCTCATGTGTTGTAACAATGATTTCTCTTATCTCAGAGATATCTGATTTTTATATAATTGTTTCAGTTTCAGATTTAGATTACTAAAATGCCTGAAGTATTACTCAAATATGCCATTTCTCTAATGTGAATATCACCTTTTTAAATACTTTTATTTGGTGCATTGTAATTACATATCATAATTGAGTATAAAGTGATAGAAACATACATGCCCACAACTCTTGGAGCACTTGCCTCCGGGTCCCACCCTCTTCCTCCCCCTCCCCATAGATGTCTTTGAAGTTGGAATTGGTAATTTTGTATACATGTGTAAGATTACTTCAACTGTTACACTCCTTACATTTCTATCCCCCCTCCTCCCTTATCTAAACTCCTTCCATCACTCCATTGGAGTCTGCTCTTCTACCTGATGTTAGCCTTATTTCTGAATTTCTTTCTAGCTTCCACATAAAAGATAAAGCATACAACTATTTTTTTTGAGACTGGCTAATCTCATTTAGCATAATATTCTTGAGTTCCATTTCCTGCAAATGACATAATTTTGTTTTTCTTTATGACTGAGTAAAATTCCACTGTGTATATGTACCACAGTTTTATGATCCATTTATCTGTTGATGGACATAGAGGCTCGTTCCATAATTTGGCTATTTTGAATTGTGCTGCTATGAAGATGGATATGCATATATTGCTATAATATTCTGATTTCAATTCCTATGGAAAGATGCTCAAAAGCAGTATCGCTGGGTAATATGGTGGTTCCATTCCCAATTGTATTAGTCAGGGTTCACTAGAGTAACAGAACTCACAGCATACGTATATGGTAAAAGGAGACTTATCAAATCATCTTACAGTCTGAAGCAGTGTAGTCCCAAGCGGCTGCCTGCACGTGGAGAGCCTGAGGGACCAGCAGCTGGTTGAGCTGTCCAAGAGCCAGTGTCAGAATCAGAGCTACTGCTAATATGGTCCCAGTCCAAGATGGAAAGGCCAGGAAACTCTCCGAGAAACAATGGTGAGAGTCCAATTCGAAGAGCTGAAGGCGGATAACCCAAGCAAGAGCAGACATGCATTTCTCAGGAAAAATCATGCATGCTTTTACAAAGCTTTCTCCTTTTTACCCCTCTTTCTCCTTTTTATCCAGGTCTTGCACCTTAAGAACAGTGCTACAATTCAGGGCAGGATTTCCACTTCAATCTGCCATTACATAAGCAAATCATCTCATCAACACATCTAAAGTCACATAATATTAGGTGTTTCATATTCCAGTCAAGTTGACAGTTCAGATTAAGCAGCACACCAATCTTCAGAGTAACATCCACACTGATCTCCATAGTGGCTGTACTAATTTGCAGTTCCACCAATAAGATATTAGAGTTCCTATTTCTCCACATCCTCACTAGCATTCATTGTTTATGTTCTTGATGATTGCCATTCTAACTGGAGTTAGATGACATCTCAGTGTAGTTTCGATTTGCATTTCCTTAAGTGCTAATGATGTTTAAAATTTTTTCATTTATTTATTGGTCATTTGTATTTCTTATTTTGAGAAGTATTTATTCAGTTCAGTTGCCCATTTTTGGATTGCATTATTTGTCTTTTTTTAGTGTCAAGCTTTTTAAGTTCTTTGTGTATTCTAGATATTAGTCCTTTATCAGAGGGGTAGGTGACAAAGATCTTCTCCCATTCTGTAGGCTCTCTCTGTAGACTTTGATGGTTTCTTCTGTTGCACGGAAGCTTTTAATTTAATGCCATCCTATTTATAAATTCTTGTTTTAATTTCCTGAACTTTTGGAGTCTTATTGAGGAAGTTTCTACTAGTACCTATATGTTGAAGAGTTGATACTGTTTTCTAGTAGTTTCAAAGTTTCTGGTCTAATTTCTAGGACTTTGATCCATCTTGTGTTGACTTTTGTGCAGGGTGAGATGTTGAAGTTTAATTACATTCTTCTACATATGGATAATCAGTTTTCCCAACGCCATTTGTTGAAAAGGCTGTCTTTTTTTTTACTGCATATGCTTTTGGCTCATTTATAAAATAAATCAACTGGTAATAAATAAGAGGCTTTGTTTCTGAGTCTTCTATTTTGTTCATTGATCTATGTGTCTGTTTTGTGCCAATACCATGGTGTTTTTATTACTATTTCTTTGTAGTATAATTTGAAAGCAGGTATTGTGATGCTTCTGGCATGGTTCTTATTGCTGAGGATTGCTTTGGCTACTCTGGGTCTTTTGTTTTTCCATATGAATTTTATGATTGGTTTCTCTAGAGCTGTAAAGAATGACCATGGTATTTTAACAGAGATAGCATTGAATCTGTAGATCGCTTTGGGTAGAATGGCCATTTGATAATATTTATTCTGCCTATCCAAGAGCATGGGAAGTCTTTTCATCTTCTAAGATTTTTAAAATTTCTTTCTTTAGTGTTTTGTAATTTTCCTTGTAGAGTCATTTTACATCCCTGGTTAAATTTATTCCTAGTATTTTATTCTTTCAAGGTTACTGTGAATGAAATTGTTTTCTAGATTTCTTTTACAATGTATTCATGATTGGTGTATATGAATGCTAATGATTTTTATAAGCTGATTTTCGTATCTGGATACTTTACTGAAGGTATCTATCACCTCTAGAAGTCTTCTGGTTGATGGATCTTCTAAGTAAAGGATGTCATCAGTGAACAAAGATAATTTCAGTTCTTCTTTCCCCATTTGTATTCCTTTGATTCCCTTCTCCTGTCATATTGCTGAGGCTAGAGTTTCAAGTACTGTGTTGAATAGGAGTGGTGTCTGTGGGCATCTTTGACTTATTACTGATCTTAATAGTAACTCTGTTTTTCGCCATTCATAGTAATTCTGGTTTTGGGATTATCATATATAGCCTTTATGATGCTGAGGTAGGTTCATTCTATCCCTAATTTCTTCAGCTTTTTTTTTTCATGAAAGAATGTTGGATTTTGTCAAATGATTTTTTTGCTTCTATTGAGATGATCATGTGATTTTTGTTCTTAGTTTTATTAATGTGATGGATCACATTTATTGGTTTGCCTATGTTGAATCAGTCCTGTATCCCTGTAATGAAGCCTACTTGCTCATGGTGTAGTTTTCTTGATGTAGTTTTGAATGTGAATTGCTAGTATTTTATTAATATTTGTATCTTGTTCATCAGTGCTATTGGTCTGTAATTTTCTTTTTTTGTGGTATCTTTTTTGTGTTTGGGGATCAAGGTGATGCTGGATTCATAGAATGAGTTTGGTAGTATTCTTTTCCTATTTCATATAATAATAATAATGTGTTCAGCTATTGTTGGATGGAATTTTTTGTAAATGTCTGTTAAGTCCAATTGGTTGATAGTGTTCTTTAGGTCTGAAGTGTCTTTACTAATCTTTTGTATTGATGACTTATCTAATGGTGTCAGAGGTGTGTTGAAGTCTCTAACGATTATTGTGTTGAGGTCTTCTGGGTCTTCAGGTCAAGAAGAGTTTGTTTTACATAGGTAGATAAGTCAATATTAGGGTCATAAATATTTACTATGGTTATTTCTTCATTTTGGATTATTCTTTTTATCAGTACAAAGTGACCCTCTTTGTCTCTTCCAAAATTTTTGGCTTAAAGTTGGCTGTGTCAGATATGAGTGTAGCTACTCCCTTTTGTTTTTGGTCTCCATTTTCATGGAATATCTTTTTCTATTTTTTACCTTCAGCTTGTGAACTGCTTTGCCTATAAGGTGTATTTCTTACAGGCAGCATATAGTCAAATTATGAGTTTTAATCCAGTTTACCAGTCCTTATCTTTTAAGTGGAGTGTTGAGACCATTTACATTGTGTTATTATTAAGAGATGATTTTTCCCTGTGATTTTGAGTTATGTTTTCTATTTGAAATAATATTACTTCTTTGCTTAGTTGCTCATCTGGTGGTATCCATCCCTTCTCTGGTTCCAATGTATATTTTGCTTTCTTTTTTTTGTGGTTCATTTCTTTGAATGTTTCCTCAAGTGCCAGTTTGGTCATCATGAATTCTTTTAGCTTCTGCTTATATTGGAAGGTTTTTATTTCTCCAACAATTTTGAGGAATAGCTTTTCTGGATGGGTGGGATTTGCTAGATTACCCTCCATCCTGTTTGGTGTTAGGAGCAACTGCCCGTGGAGTATATATTTCTCAGAGTCCTGCCTTTTGAGTACAAAATTTTCACTTCAGGTTCAGACTTTTATGTACAAGTAGACACTCTATTATTTTGTAAACTGAGGAGGAGGATGAAGGTAGGGGCCAGTGACCATTCAAAACAGACACAAATCAGATGGGAAAAGAAAAAAGACTATGATGGCATCAATAATGAAACAAACACTCGAGAAGAAAAGAAGAGAAAAAGATACAAAAAATGGGAAGACAAAAGTGAATACACAGATGGAAAAAGACTGCAGACTAACCCATACACAGACACATCCACAGGAAAGAAAGGAAAATTAAAATGAGATATAACCCCAAACAAAAGAAAAGACAAGTAAACAAAAACTAAGAAACAAAACAAAATAAAACTGAATAAAAGATGAAAATGAAAATAACAGAAAGGGGAAAAGAAGAAAAAGAAAAGAAGAGTCTCCCCCAAACAAACAAATCCACAAAAGAAATCCCCAGAATATTAACAACAAAAACAAATTACAAAAAAAAAAGGAAAAAAAAAAAGAAATTCACTTTGGATGGAGACTTGGTCTTGTTAGTAATGAAGTTTTAAGGAAGGAATCTTCTTCTGTAAATGATTGTTGTTGTTGTTGTTTTTGCCTCTGCATGGTATAGGCTGTGTTTCCCTTACCCTTTAGCAGGGTGAATCAAGGAGGGTTATGTTGAGATCATTTGAATCCTTTCTCAACTCCTTTCTAGTTCTGTTTAAGATTGCACAGTTTAAGATACTACTGTGGGCCAGGGAGCTTTGCTGGTGTTTTACTGGGTACGGGAGGGAGAATATCTTTTTCCTGTCTGTAGACATCATGATCCTGGTAGTGTATTCTGAGAGCACCTTGGGGCCTGTGCTTATGGTGGGCTCCGTTCCCCCTGTTCTGTGTTCAGGAGGGGGGAAGGCACTCATAGAAGGGCCTGGGGGCACTTCCTGGTCTATGTGGATGTTGTGTGCACTGTTTAGGCACCGAGTTTGGTTATGTAGAGGGGTTGGGCCTCATTGGTGCAGGGCCTGCAGTCTCTCCACAACCTAAGTTGGCACCCTTGTAGCTGGTGTCTGTGTTGTGGCCACTTGATCAATTGGGGGAGCTATCCCATTCTGCTGGGAAAACCTGCCAGTGGTTCCTGGTCACTGGCACCACTGGGTCTGGGGTTATGCCTCTGGTGCTGTTCCTGCTGGGGTGCTACACTCTGTCTCCAAGACTTTCTTCTTCCTGAGAGCACTGCTGGTACTGGGTTACTACAGTAGCTGCAGGTGTTGATGCTGGCTCCTCAAGGGAGCTGGCTCATGCCCTGTTGCACTCCTAAGCCTACATGGGCTCCTGGAGCTGATTTCATTTTGGGGGATGGGCTGTGCTGGTGGAGAAGGTTGCCTGGCTAGCTCCTGGTGACCCTTTTGGGTTTCCCCTCAGCACTGACGATACTGCTCCCCACTAGCTATGGGAGGCGCTCCTTGGCCTAAGCCAGACTGCTCACACTGATTCTGTGGCTCTGGCTAGGCCATGTTGTGGGGGTTCACTGTCACAGGGGCCTTCCTAGCATAGCAGTGCTCCCTGATTCTACCCAGTGCTGGGTCAGTGATGGGAGTAAGGGTTAGGCTGTGTTTATAGGCCCAAGAAGCCTTTGCCAGCACCACTGGCCAGGGCTGAAATTGCAGGGAATGTTGGGTGGAGGAGTGCACTAACATAGGCTGTAATTGCGGTGGCCAATGTCGCAAAGTCATGGAAAGTTTTAGATTGGGGAGAAATCTATAATGGCCACAGGGCTCTGAAGATAATCCCCGCAAGGCCTGCCCCTTTGCTTTTGGCTGCTGTGTTTATCCAAGGAGCTGTTTCTAGGGATCAGCGACTGTTAGCTTGGGCTAATTGTTAGTTGTTCTCATCTTGGCTCTTACCTCAGAAAGAATAGGGGAAATTTCTTTAGGGTGATTTTCTTACAGAACTCCCAGGCTTTGCTTCTCTCTTATCTGCCATCTTGAAACCCTCCTAAATATCACCTTTTATTTCATAATGTGACAAATAACATATCTGAATTTATTTAATGAAAATGTTCTATTCTTGAAGATTTTATGTTTGTGGTATTTATCAGCTTTATAAATTTGTAATTTGTTATTGTTTTCTTATTCAATATAAATGTTCTTTTTGTACCTATTTTGTCATTTGAATTAGATTTTAATTTTAGAGTCTATATTTTAGGAAAGGAAGGCAAACAGTAAGCAAATAGTCAAACAGATTTATAATATGTCAAAATGTGATAAGAGCTATGGAAAAATTTTTAAGAGTTAAGAGGGCTATACAGTGCTGGGAACAAGGGAGATGTTATTTCATATGGTAGAGCAGTCATGAAAAGTGACATTTTGGCCATGTTATAGGTATAGAATATCCTCTGAAGAGCTCATGGATTAGTGTTCAGTTTTGGTACAATTCATGAGGGTTGCAATGGATTTACTGGTGGAAACCTAGGCAGGTGGGGTATGGCTGGAGGAAGAGAGTCCATGGGGCTATGATCTTGGGGACTGTGTTTGTGTCTTTGAATCCCTTTGCTTGCTCTATCTTCCATCCTCCATGATTTGAGATCAGAGCCCTTACTCCCTCCCTCTTTCTGCTTACTGTACCATGCCCTGAGCTCCACAGACTCAGCCTCACATGGACTGAGCCCTGAAATCTCCAAAACTGTGATCAAATAAATCTTTCTTCCTCTAATTTGTGTGGTCAGTTGTTTTGGATTACAATAGCAAGAATGTTGACTGAAACAGACAGGGACCTGAATGAATGAGTGATGCAGATGTTGAGTTTCTAGGAGAAGTAAAGAGATTGTACATGAGCTCAAAGATGGAGTGTGCTTGGCATGTTTGAAGACAGCAAAGGGACTGGTGTTTCTGAAGCAGAGGGAGAAACATAGGGTAAAAAAGGAGAGATATTACTGGGGAGGAAGTGGGGAACCAAGTAGTGTAGGACCCTGTAGATTGCTGGAAGGTTGAAGAAAAAGAATGGCTGAAACCAACTTGTTCTGATTCCTCTTAGCATCTTATTCATTTTAAGGATTTTTTTGACTCATCTTTTACATTCTTCTTCTTATTATTTTTTATTTTTCTTATTTATTTATTTATTTATTTGTTGGTACATTGTAATCATACATCTTGATGGGTTTCAGGGTGGTAGAAGTTTACATTTTGGTACTGGGGATTGAACCCAGGGGCATTCTACCACAGAGCTACATCCCTGGCCCTATTTTATTTTTTATTCTGAAATAGGATCTCACTAAGTTGCTAAGGACTTCACTAAATTGCTGAGGCTGGCCTCAAACCTACCATCCTCCTATCTCAAACTCCTAATTACTGGGATTGCAGGTGTGTGCCACTACACCAGGTTCATCTTTTATATTTGTTAAGAGATCTTCATCTAGACATTTAAACATGCTCAAGTATTTCTCTGATATTAAACAAACCACACGCATAAAAAGACTAACTTCCACTTGATCTCTCTCCTTCCCCTGATAACTAAGAATCTCATAGAAGTAGCAGTAATTTATAATCTTGTCTCACATGTGCATATCATTCTTTAATCCAAATAATCATATTCTACAAACTGAACTTGCTGTTGTCAAGGTTGTTGCTAAATTCAAAGGACATACTTTAGAACTACTTTAACTTTACACACACTCTTTCTCTCTGAGTATGAATTATTGACCACTCTTCTCTTGAAATTCTCCTCTATTGGTTTTCAAGGCATGATATGTTCCCCAGGGTTCCATTTTTGGACCTTTTCTGTCCTCTACATTCTCTTCTCAGGATGCCATTCACTTTCATGGCTCCAATTGTCATCTATATGCTGATAAGTCCTTAATATATATTTCTAGGCCAGGCTGCTTTTGTAAAATTTAGTTCCAGCCCATATATCAAAGTTCCTACTACCTCCCTTGAATGTCTCAAAGGTACTTGGAACTCATTGTGTCCATAATTTATCTTTTTTTTTCTTCTTCCATAAGTGACTTCTCTTTCTCTATTTCCCAAGTTAGCGATGAAATCAAGAGTCAACCAAAGTTTTCAAACTAAAGTTTGCTTCTGTCCCTTGTTGAAATGGTCACTAGAATCCTAGGGATTCTACATTTAGCTGATCCAGTCACCTCCTTGATTAAACCCCTGTAGCTAAATTCTACTTCTTTTCCCAGACTCTTCTCGGTTGTCTCCCCATCTTAAATCATTCTTTAGATCCTGGGTCCCTGCCCCAGGCTTGAGTAAATAGCCTTTCTACCTGCTCCCATCATTGTGTTTCCATGGCGCTTTCAAGTATTTAATATACTCTTTGATAATTGTTTTGACACATGCCTCTGAAGACTGCAAACAACTTGAAGCCAAAGAATATGTCTTTGCCATTTTTATATCTGTAGTATTTTTCACAGTGCTTGAAATAGCGAAGATGCTGAATAGATAAAAGTTGAATGACTAGAGTTAATAGTTGACATTTGATAAAGGGTGAGAGAGATGTTATAAGGTAGAGAACAATGTGTTAATCAGAATTCTAATGGTCTCAAGTGACAGAAACTTACTAAAGTGCTAAGAGGATACTAGTGTAGTTCCCAGCATGAGGTATATATGTTTATACTTCAGTAAGGCAATAGCTGGGAAGCTAGGGGACCCAGAGAATAGGAATCAGGGACTTGAATGCAATCAGGCTTTGTTTCTTTGCTCTGTTTTTCTTATCCATATGGCTTTATTCTCTCAGCCAAGCTTTCCACTTGAGCCTAAGACTGTCCTGCCTGGAGTTTCTGGATACAGAATGTATCTGTGTCAATTACCATACTAATAAATATAACCAGTGTGATGGAACATGATGCCTAGCTTAACTTGGAACTTATTTCCACTCCTGGACCAAGAGTGTGACCTGGGAGTTTGGCTCTGGTTAGGAGAAAGCAGTTCTCCATCCGATTATATGATTGAAGTGGAAAAGACTTGGAGTACTTTCTCAATACAAGGAGACTGATAGTATAAGAAGAAAGGAAGACTTCTGGTCAGAAATTTTATACTTACTAACACTTGTCATATTAACTAACTTTTTCCAGTGACTATTAGACCCTGAGTTAAGCACTTCACATGAATTTTCTGAGTTCTTACATTTACCCTATTAGATGGGTGTTTCAGTTAAATTCTTTCACCTATAATAATATAATGAGCAACTAAGACTGGGTTATTTAGAGCTTTATTTTGTTCAGATAACCACAAGTAGTCAGACGTGTGATTCCAGTATTGGTCAACTGTTCAAAGGTATCAGGGCTCATGCTGGATTTCTCCAGTTCTGTTTTCTACTGATGATCCCAGAATGGCTGCCATAGCTCCAAGTTCATATCTTCACTGAGCCTATTCAAGTATAAGAAGGCAATGGAGGCCTCTTGTGCATCTCCTTTAGGAAAATGGAACTTCTAGCATGAAACACCTTCATCAACCTTCCCTGAGTAGTGAGAGACCAGGGTGGCATTTTATACTCATTATTGAACAAGTGAAGATGGGAAGAAAGTCTCTGACATTTTTGTCTCATAGTGGAGCTCTTTTCAGGCAAAAAAGACAATAGGAGAATGTCTGCTGGCAGTCAGCAAAAGTTTTTACTAGCGCATATAATATTTTACTGGAATGTTTTGGCAAAAGAAACAGGAAATATGACCAACAATGATTTATACCACAAGGATGTTTCTTGTCGGCCTAACAAGATGTCTAGCGTTAGGCAGTATCTCTACTGTTTTAGCAACTGGCTTGGTATTGTTACCACAGACTGTACTCTCTGCCTTGCCATACCCAGCATTGGTGATATGACTCCTCCTGCTTACATGGTCTGATAATCTAAAAATTGTCTCTACATATGGGGTACATATTTTGTACGGAGGTAGTAGTGTGGAAAAGGCTTTGTCCTTCAGTTTCTCTCTCATAAGGAAGGAAAATAGTTCTCAATTTCCAGCATTTCTCTTGTACATTTCTTTGGCCAGAACTGTGAGTCCAGGTTGCATGCCCTTCCCTGGACCTATTCTTGGCAAGAGGGAATGGGCCAGTGTGATAGGTGTAGAGTAGATTAAAGAGGTAGAAACAATATAGATAGGGCAAGAACGCACGGGTGTCCTGTGGCTGAAGCCTAGCATGGAGTGAGGAGTACTGGATGCTTATCTCCTATATAGAATACCTCCTTGTGTTGAGTGTTCAGACCCTCTAGCTCACAATTGCTCATTCTTTTTGGCCAACACACAATTTAGCACAAGAACTATCTTTAGTTATGCATTAGGGATTATGTTAAGTAGTATAGATACAAAGATGAATCAAGCAAATCCTGGCCTCAGGGAGCTTACCTTCAGACATTGAAGAGAATGCATGAATCGGATCTGCTCTGTGTTTGACCTCATGCTCTCTTTGCAGCTTGTATTTTCTCCCTAAAGTTACTGTATACAAATTTGTAAGTGTTTGAAGACATGTGGTTATTTTTCTTAATTGTTAGAAACTAAAAAAAAGAAAAAAAGAACTTACTTCCTTTTCCTTGCTGTCTGAAGCTGTGTGAAAATTCAGTTGCTGGCTGGTGGCACTGATTGGCACTCTTTTCAACAATCTCCAAGCAAGAAATTACTATCAGACACGCAAAAGAGAGAGCTTTCTTATCATGTAAGCCAGCAGGTGTTTGCTACCATTGAGGGCAGGGGTGGAGTTGGTGATACAACTTACATCTTGCTAAATCGCTTTAAGGTAGAAACTTACAAATCTTATTTGCTAGATGCAAAGCATTTAAAGATTCACTCTGGACCCAGTCTACAACTGCCAATGTTTTCTCTTCCTGTCGTGCAATACATAAATATGTACAATACAATGCTATCAATTGTATCCTTTTCAACCCTTCCAACCAGGGTGGCACTCAGATCCACTAAAGAATGACTAATTTAAGCTTTTAGTTGTATGTAGAGACATTGTCCATATTCATTTCATATAATGAATTGACAGTCATTTTCTGGTGTCTCCTACTACCTATCCTACCTTTCCTTCTCATTTCCTTTCCTTGGGGTCCTGTCCCACTGCCTATTCATTTAAATTACCTGCAGGTGGCCCGGCATGGTGGCACATGCCTACAATCCCAGTACTTGGGAGGATGAGACATGAGGATCACCGGTTAGAGGTCAGGCTCAGCAATTTAGTGAGACACTAAGAGACTCAGTGAGATCCAGTTTGAAAATAAAAAAAATAAAAAGGGCTGAGGATGTAATTGGAGGTAGATGCCCCTGGGTTCAATCCACAGTACCAAAAGAAAAAAAAGTACCTGAAGGACTCTGTGACTCTCTTTTCTCTGGGTAATCTGACCTGCTGGCATGAACTTAATTTCCTTTTATAGCAGAGGACAGGGAGGTAATTAATTGAATTGGATCAGTACAAGTAATAGGAAGTGATGGGACCTATGACAAACAGGAAATAAGCAAAGATATTTTATATTATGCTTAGGAAAAAATAAACTAAACCGAACTCCACCATGCTGGGCCAAATAAAAGGCTACGTGAATGAAGCTCTTAATTCTATGATCTCTAGTTGTTCTCTCCCCAAAGCTTCAACCCCACATGCAAATTACCTCCTGGCCACTGAATGGGAAGTGCTTTTCAAACCTGCTGAATTTTAGGATAATGTGGACAAGCTTTTTAAGATTTTTCTACTCAGGGCTTTACATTTTGTCTTCTTTCTTTGAATCTGTTTATATTATTAATATTTTTATATTTGTTATATTTATATTATTGAATCATGTCTTCATTTTTCTTATATTTAGTTTCCATTTTGGCAAAGTATAATGCTGAGTAATTTCTCAAGGGAAATTTTTTCAGAAGAATTTGTTTATGAGAAAATCCTTAAAAATGTCTATATTTTCCTTACACTTGAATTTTGATGATGTACTTCTATTTTTTTTAACATCTTTTTTGGCATCCTTTAATGACAATTCTTGGGAGAACTTGCTCTGTCTTTCTGGATTGTATTAGAATTTTTTATTTATCCTTGAAAGCCAAAAATTTCACTAGGCTATATCTAAGTAACCTTCTTTCACTTAATTACTTACAAAGATCTTTCCATCAGAAGTCATAATTTTTTTTCAGGTCAGGTAAATTCTCTTTCTTTTTTAGGTCAGCCTGCTTCTTCCTTGGCCTCTTAGTCTGGAACCCTTGTTCATTTTATTGCTGAATTTTCAAGAATAATTTTATATCTTTAATATTTTCTAACATTTCTAACAATTTTTCAACATTTTGTCTTTCTGTATTGTTTGATGATTATCCATGTTTGATGTTTCATCTCAAATAATTTATCTTCAGCTTAGATTTTTGAACCATTTAGTCCATTAATTTTCCTGTTGACTTTGAAAGATATATATATATATTTCCAATAATTCTTATAGTTTTTCACCAAAACCTCATCTCCCTTTTCTCCTTTTGCTTATTCTATTTATTTACTTGATTCTCCTTATTTTCTTTCATCTAATCCTGGGTTTTTTCTTTGTCATTCTTCCAAATCTCTAGCTATGTTAATTACACTTAATAATTATATTTTTATTTTCCTGAAATAATAAAGAAGTTGCCATTTCTGTTTGTAGGGTTTGGTATCATCTGTTTTTTTTTTTTTGGTATTGGGGCATTTTACTTACATGCTAGACCCCTAGCCCTTTTTATTTCCCCAATCCTTTTTATTTCTTTAAATTTTGAAACAGGGTCTCACTAATTTGTGGACGGCCTCACTAAGTTGCTGAGGCTGGCTGCGAACCTGCAATCCTCCTGTCGCAGCCTCCCAGATACTGGGATTACAAGCATGCACCACCACACCCATCTGTTTTTTTACTCAAAAATTTGGTGAATTTTGGTTGTTTGTTTATGTAAATAGGGATTTTGCTTAGTACTGGTAGCTGGTGTATATTTCTTGGATGAGAATCCTATTCTTCTGGGAGTGGAAGAAAATTTGCGTGGGTGAAAGGGACAGGGATATTTTTGCAGCATACTCCAATTTCCTTCAGAGCAGATGTCACAAACCACCCACTGATGTAAAAATTAGGAAACTTCATATGAAATTAGAGACTTCAAATTTTTATTGGAAAGTAAGAAGATCTAGCAAGTCTGGGCTTGGATTGACATATAGAAACAATTGATTAGAACAAAGGTGAGACTTCCAGACAAAAAGCTCTGGAAGTTTTGGACAGAGGGGTAGTGGAAGGGCACTGAAAGGTTAATTTTAATTGGATGGATCTTGAAGGTTAGGTCTATAATTTGGATCTTGGAGGTCCCTCCAAAAGCTCATGTGTTGGAGACTCGATCCCAATTCAGCCGTGTTCAGAGATGGGGCCTTTGTGAGGTGAGTGGATCATGAGACCTCTGACCTCATGAATACGATCACCCATTTATGGATTCGTAACTTAATGGGCTATTGGAAGGTTGTGGAAGCGTTAGGAGGTGGGGCCTAGTTGGAGGAAGCAGGTCAGGGGGACATGCCCTGGATGGGTGTATTTGTCTCTGGTCTTTTCCCCTCGCGCTCTCCCTCTCGCTCTCTCTTTCCTGGTGTCCATGAAGTGAGCAGCTTTGCTCCACCATGTACTTTCCACAGTACTTTCCTCAACACAGGCCCTGAAACCATGAAGCCAGGTGAACAGGAAGTAAAACCTTTGATACTGTGGGCCAAAATAAACCTTTTCTCATTTAAGTTGATTTTTTTCATGCATTTTGTCACAGTGACAGAAAGCTGACTAATACAGATGGGAAGAATATGACCATGGAGTGAGTGATAGCAACTCCATTGTTTCCTGTAAATAATACAATTTAAAATGTGTGTGTTTACATATACATATACATATGCTTTAAATTGCATTACTTTGTAATATGTGTGTTTATGTATACTCATACATATGCTTTAAGTTGCATTACTTTAAAACATATGTGTGTGTGTGTGTGTGTGTGTGTGTGTGTGTGTGTGGGTGTGTGGGTATGTGTGTGTGTACCTAAGTGATATCCAAGTACCCGTATAAATCTTCACTTTTTTACTCTAGTCATCTATCTTTGAGGTACATGTAGTCTGAATTAACTTTACTTTCTTAACTCATAAAAATGTCAGTTTCTTTAAGACAAGGAAAGGGAACTCCTTCCCAGTATGACAGTTTGGTATTTTGATAGAGACTGTGATCAGCTTGTTCTCATGTACATTAAAAGTCAGAAAGCCTGAAAAGCTAAAAACCTTTAAGTTTTGAAACTTTTCAAAATTTGCTTCAGCCATTTCTGATAAAAGATGAGTGCATTTGAAAATATCATTGGTAAAATTTGGACACATAGCTTCAAGTAATGAAATTCCCAAATTTTCCAACTGTCATAGATAGACCCATTGTGCTAAAACACTTGCTCTGTTCTAAAAAAGAACCCTCTATGAAAGGGGCACAACATTTATCTTGGTCTTTTAATAATATGCTTTGGCTTATCTCTTCAGAGAACAACTTGAAGTGTGAGACCTAAACAGGGGTTGGATTCTTTGGAGGAACTATCTACATGGGCAATATCTCTGAAGGTCACATTGTCTACACTCACCTGTGAGATAGAGACCTGCTTAAAAACAACAGTGAGAAGAAGACTGTGCTGTGGCAGAACTATGATATGCCTCTGTGTGGAACAGTTAGGAAGACAGAGGCTAAAGACCTAGTTGAAGAGAAATTAGAGCTATTGCCAAATAGGCTTCTTGCTTCAACTGGTGTTCAATTATTTGGTTTTTTTTTGAAATTTAGTTCAGTCAAATTTGAAGAGAACTGTAAGTTGTGGGACCACAAACATTTTGTTTAGACATATAAAGTGCTTTGAGTATCCATGAAAAGACAGCTGAATGACTTTCTTCAGCCATTAACTAATTTATTACTGCAATGTTTTTGCAATTTAATGCAATGAATACCTCAGTGCATTTCTGAAACATCAAGGTGCTCTCCCTCTCTCTCTCTCTCTCTCTCCATATGTGGGTATGTGTGTGTGTGTGTGTGTGTGTATGTGTGTATAATTTTCAAACTTATTGCTTTTTCCTGCAGCGAAATAGTGATACTTTGTTAATTTGAATCTAAAGTTATTGCTTTCTTCATGCTGGTTAATAAACTTTTCCTCAACACATCTGTTTTCATTTCACTTCCAATATTAGATATGGTATTTAGTAAAAGAATTCTTTATAAACAAGGTCTTATATCACTTCTGAAGTATACAATTAAAGCACTGTTAATATAATGAAGATGAAGTTTTTCCTCTTGACATTTGTTTAGCTGGTTTTCAAATACGTTTATCCAAAAGAGACATTCACCATGACCGTAGTTTCATCCCTCTTTTTATAGCAGGCCCTGTGACTGCCTCATCCCTGTGGTCCATTAATCTCTTACTGCATTACTCTGAAATTGTGTTGGTTATAAGTAATCATAAACTGTCAGCTTTGAAAAGCTAACATTTGTTAACTTCATAGGCATGAAAAAATTATTGATAAGTGAGGTTGTTAAAAAGTCAAATTAAATGTTAATTGATGCAAAGGCACAAAGCAGTACGGCACTTAAGAGTTTAGATGCAGGCACTACATTTATCAGACTTGACAAATTGTTCTGAAGAGTTTCCATAGATATCTGCTTCTGTATTTTTCTCCATCACCATTCTCCATGTAAGCATGTCACAATTAAAAAATAGTTAAAATACCGCTCTTGCTAAGTGTTTACATAGTTCCATATAAAGCCATAGACTAGATTCCGATTCCATTGTGTATATTTACAATGTTTTATTTTTAAGCAGTGTGGTGATCTAAGAAAAGAATCAAAGAACGGACTATCCTAGAAATTTGCATAAGGAGAAAAGAACATGCACACTCTTGGGGAATTAAAGAGAAGATTCTTTCTTAATCATCTCATACATTTAAATTACCCAAATTTGCATAAATGCTGAAGTGTGAATTGTTGCCTTAAAAAAATCCAATTCCTTTCAGACCATTGCTAATTATTCTTGGCTAATGTGGTACAGTTAAAGGCACAGGCAGTCACTGGCACTCCTTGGCTGTCTTGCCCACCGTGCTGACACAGACCTGGTTAGCTTAGACTCTGTGCTTGATAGACAAGGCAGAAGCAGGCTTAAAGTTGTGACTAAAGGAGTTTTGTTTACTTGAATCTTTGGCTGTTATTAGACTACAAAAAAGGGGGGGACGCATTCTGTCTGACTCTAGAGGCACCACACACCTACAGAAATGGCTAATCACAGATCTATTTTTGCTGGATTTTTTTACCATTAGAACCAGTCCAGAGCCAGTTAACCTGTTATTAATTTTGGATTTTGTTTGGTACCTCTTAATGTGCCATTTTTTTCCACAAACTATCTACTTAGAAAGTAATGGCAAACATGTTGAAAATAAAGGACATGGGCGTTCTGAGCTACATTTAAGTGACTCTATTGATTTTTAACTCATTTTGTAAATATAATTTCCCATGGCCATAAGCATAGAAATTCCCATGTATATTCACATTCGTGGCAGGGTGAGCAGAATATCTGGCTCTGAGACTGACATGTATTTACAGAGCTTAGAAGACTTAAGAATTTTTCTTAAGTACTTGGTAGATTTTGACAGCTCAGTACTAACCTGTCATTTGAACAGTCGTTTTTCTCCATTAGCAATTTCTTTGAATTCTTGCTTTCTCCCAAGATAGATGGACTTCAGCAAGGCACAGTTGCTGGAAAGAAGTTTGAGAGGCCTCAGGCAACTAGGGACAAGTAGTTTGTGTTTGAATGTAAGCACTGACAAATTAAACTGAATTCAGTGGACATTATTGAGTGGCCACATTGTGTTCCACTGGGAAGACTACAAGAAGATATCTAAAATGCAATTCTTGCCCATGAGAATCGAATAGTCTATTTGGAGAGGGGTGGCAAATGAAACAATAGCAGACACTCTGTCTAGTTATTAAGAGTACACAGCATAGGGGCATGGCTCTGGGGAGCTCTGGGAAGAAACCCTAATTCTGCTTAGCTTACCAAGTTAGGTGCCCACGAGCCTGAATCTGCCCTGATGAGCAGTTAGCAGATCCATTAATTTGAATAGTGGTAGTTGCTATAACAAATGTTTTTCCAAATTTCTAGTGGCTTAATAGAAGACATGTGTATTTCTAGTTTATAAAACCATCCAATTTTTATTTCTTGTTAAGAGGTGGTTTTCCTTCATGTACTGATGCTGGTTAGGACTGAGCCCCCTCACATTTTACAATTCTACTTGTTATGGTTTGACTATAAAATGTTCCCTGGAAAAGCTCAGGTATTGGCAATGCAAAATGTTCAGAGGTGAAATCATTGAAACATGAGGGTTCTAATCTCATTGGTGGATAAATCCATTGATGGATGAAAAATTTGAATGAATTTATTGAGTGGTAACATAGGCAGGTGGGTGCAGCTGGAGGAGGTGGGTCACTGGGGGTGTGGTCTTGGGAACTGCCTATGTCCATGTGCCTCTCCTCTTTTTCTCTCTGCTTCCAGCTTCCATGATGTGAGACCAGTATCCTGCCAAGCTCCCTTTTCCTGCTGCCATTTGTGTTTTGGAGCCAGCCCTATTTACTGAAACCATGATCCTCCCAAAACCTTTCTTCCTCTAAGTTGTAGTATCAGGTATTTTTGGTCACACAGGTGACAATGCTGACTACACCACCACCATTGCCACCAAATGATTTCTAAGATTACTGTGATTGTCTGTGTCAAGCCACAGAGGGGTAAAGAGTGCAAAGAAACTTATGTAGGGAGCGCATAACAGCCCAATCACTTGTATGTTCTGCTTATGTTCCCGTGGCTACATAGAACTCAGTGGCCACACATAACCTCAGGTAGGGCGTGTGTTTTGACAATATTACTTAACATAGCACAGGGAAATTAATTTAATAATGATATTAAATAACATAGTGTGATATAATAAGAAAATATGTTTGGCCTCTACCCTGTTTCCTGAGTCAAAGCTCTTAAAACTGTGATAGATGAGTGCCGGGATAATCTATTGTTTTAATATTAGGTCTTTGATGCTGGTTCCTGACACAAAGTTCATGAGACTTTATACTTTCCTGTGTGTTAGGAACATCTAACAGAGCTTCTGAATCCCTTGGAATTTCCTGGATGACAGGAAAATCTTCTGTTCCAATGAGGGTGGGTTCCTGGATAGTCTCAGAATGGGTGCTGGTTGCCAGAGAACCAATCATGTGATGAGAGGGCTGGAATCTTTAGTCTCATCCCCTGACCTCTGGGAAGGGGAGAGGTCATCAGTATCCAGTGATATAGTCAATCATGCCTGCCTGGTGAAGCCTCCATCAAAACCCCAAAGGACAGGGTCCGGAGAGCCTCTAGATTGCCAAACAAATGGAAGTAGCTGGAGGTGGTGCTCCTGGAGAGCATCAATCACATGCCCTCCCCACAGACTTTGCCCTGTGGATCTCTTCATGCAACCATTCGTTTATGTCCTCTGGAATGAATAAATATGAGCACAGTGTCCCTGAGTCCTATCAACCCCTCTACCCTTGATAATTGACATCAAGAGGGGGTCGTGGTCACCTTTATTCAAATCCCGTTGGTCAGAAGCTGAGGTCAAACCTGAAGCTTATGATTGACATCGGAAGCAGGGGAATTCTTTCTTTCTTTTTCTGTTTTTTTTTTTTTTTCTCTGTGGTACTAGGAATTGACTCTGAGCCATTCTACCTCCAAGCTACATCCCCAGACCAAATTTTTTTTATTTCTTATTTGGAAACAGGTCTCACTATGTTGCTGAAAGCCTCACTAAATTTCTGAGGCTGTCCTTGAACCTGCGATCCTTTAGTCTCAGCCTACCAAGTACTAGGATTACAAGTGTGTGCCACCATGCCTGGCTTGAAGCAGGAGAATTCTTATGAGACTCAGCCTTCAACCTATGGAATCAATGCTATCTCCAGGTATACAAAGTTGAAATTGAACTGAATTGAATGTAGTATACTCAAGTGGTGTCTACCAGAAATTTGCTTGCTTAGTGTGTGTGTGGGAAAATTCGCACACATTTTGGTGCCAAGAGGTGAAGTACTCTGTGTTGAGTATTGTATTGATTGTGAAAGGAGAAGGAAAAACAAGGTTTATTTTTCTTTCAGATACAGGGGCAAGAAATTGTGCTTGTATTGTCTCACCCAAGTTGTCTCCCAAAGGAGACACCCCAAGGCAGCATCTAGCTCCAAGTTCCTGATCTCTCTGTGGTGCAGCTTTCTCCTTTTCAGATCTGCATATGGCTCCATGTTGTTCAGTGGTGTGTGAACAAAAAAGAAAAATGAAGACAAACTACCCCCACCGCACACACACATACACATACACTTAAGGCTTCCACATCTATCCCACGTGCAATGGTAAAGTAGAGCTGAGATAACCACCCTAAACTCCTATGACCAAAGTGGAATATTGGGGAAGACATAGTTGTCTCTGGTCCACAACATTAATGACTTCTAGTGGGACGGGCATAGTGAAGATTCTCTCTGGCTTGTAGATTTTGATTCTGGTCGCTGAAAAAAATTCCCTTGTCTAGTTTTCTCCATAGTTGTTAGTTCCATCAGATGAGAAATTCCTTCTTGTCTGTGATCTCCCACAGCCATGCTGAAGTGGGAACTGGAGAGTGTGTCTTTGGGAGCCGCACAGCTCTCACAGTTACTCTGTGCTCACGCAGTTTTACTGTGCACAAGGAGTGTGTTAAGGCATGAAGAAATCCACGGATTTTAATAAAAGAAGCTCAGAGATTCTTTGCCAATGCATTTATCTCATAAACTTAGTAGGCTTTTGATGTTTTTGTTTCTTATATGCTCTAATGCCAAGAACTACTCTCAAAGTTCTTTTCTAGACATAGTTTATTTTTCCTGAATTCTTTGTATCTTGTCCCTGTATTATTGAGACCAAGCCTACTTTCCTGTTCCTATGTTAAATAATGTTAAGACCAAACAAAAATTACTTAGCTGCATGCTCCAGGACATTCTTGTTCTTGAGAGAAATAATGTGAAACCATTAATGCAGCCACTCTTCATAGCTTCTCGTCAAGACCCTTACCTTGCTGTGTCCAGCAATCCAAAGCTTTGAAAATCCCCAAATGTATCTTATTTAGCAAACACTCACAGTGAGTTTTAAATGGGTCTTGGTCATTGTTTGTTTAGTCTCAGTATTGATTGGAGGTTTTTCAGCCAGAAAAATAAAATGTGATCGTTCTGAAAAAATTGCTTGATTTTTGTTTGCTGCCTTTCCAATGACAAGACACTCATTTTTCTGGAACTTTCATTTAAGAGACTCTCAAGATCTTGATGCTTACTGGAAAGCTTCATAGTCTACCACCTCAATCTTTGAGAAAAGGAGAAGGAACAAATGATAATCTAAAATGAAAATGCCCAAGCTCTCAGGGTCTTTTCAGTGTCTATGTCCTAAGATTTTTTTCATTGGCCTTAATTATAGTGAGGTTGATTCCTTTTCATGTTCATCATTGCTTTTTATAATAGATTAGAAACAGGCTGATTCATGAATTTAGGAATATAACCTTAATTCCTGGGCTCTGTCCAGTTGCAAGCAGACATTGCAAAATATTGCAAGGGAGTTCTGCAGTATATTCAGTCTCATCATTACCAGGTACAGATAGCCTTTCTTTAACATCTCCTAAAAAACCCTTGCATGAACTTAAATGTGGATATTTGGTTTTCTGTAAGAGATGTTAAAGATGGAAAGACGTTTATTCTCTATGGGATAGACATTATCAGCCACTGTTAGCCATTAACCCTAAAGTAAAACTTTGAGGGGTTTTACTATGGCATAATCCTTGATTTGTGTCCATAAATTTAATAAAATAAACCATCCTCAGCTCATTGGAATACTCTTGGCTGAAGACCTCAAGTTGATGGTTCTTAGGGATTCTCCAAAAGCGGATAATCCTTTGAGAAGAGACCACTTCTAAGAATTTGGATCAAATTGACAACTACGTGTCATAGGTGGTTTTTGCCTGAGACCTACAGAATAGGATCTGGCTGACCAGTCACAGAATGCCAAGCTTTAATCCTCATGCTCTTTGTTTATTTTTTTCTAGCTGTTTTTATATATTCTTTACTGCTTTAAGTTTCTGGATTTGCTAACATGCACTTGTTACCCTGTGATATCCATAGAGATAGAGCTTCTATCCTTAATACTGGTCTATTTTTTGGTACTAGGGATTGAGTCCAGAGGCATTTTACCTCTTAGCTATACCCCCAGCCCTATTTTATTTTTTAATTTTAAATATGGCCTCACTAAGTTGCTGAGGACCTCACAAAGTTGCTGAGGTTGGCCTCAAACCTGTGATCCTCCAGTCTCAGCCTCCTAAGTACTGGGATTACATGTATGCACCAGCATGCCCAGCTTAATACTGCTTTCTGCATCACCAACAACTCCACAGGATGCATCTAGTATCTGGTTATAATTTTCTTGGGATTTGGTTAGTTACATCACAAGATCCCAAGTCAAAAACCCCAGTTCTCTTCATTATAGTTCTTCTAATGAGTTAGCCAGTATCTCAGTTGATTGGATTCAACTACTAAGCAGTTTCTTAGATTGACAACAATACAACAGGACAGCCAAAGCCCTAAATCATGTAGACATAACATCTAGTATGGTAGGTTTTAATGTTTGTAAAGGACACTAGAATCCAAGGACTAAGGACATCTAAGTATTTTTCATAGAAGTTCATTATTATGACAGAATTTTAACCAAAATAGAGCTGGGGATGTTATTTTTGAACTTATGGCTTACAGATGAAAGCCACCTGCTTTGGGCTGAATTTTGTTTCCCGCAAATTTATACGTTGAAGTCCTAACTCTTAATATGACTTTATTTGGAGATGGGACCTTTGGTAGATAATTAAGTTTAGATGAGCTCTTGAATCTGATGGGATTGATGCACTTATAGGAAGAGAACTGAGGATGTTATTTATCTCTGTATGTGTGTGTGTCTCTCTCTCATGTGAAGACACAGCAAGAGAGAGACTGGAAGAAAGGAAGAGTTCTCACTAGAACACAATCATACCGAAATCCTCAGCTTGGACTTCCAGATTCCAAAGCTGTGAGAAAATTCATTTCTGTAGTGTATTTTGTGATGACAGCCCAAACTATGCCACCACCTCATTGTAACAAACTTGAAAGAAGAATGCTTACTTCTTAAACTTAACCTCATGCCATTTGACTATAGATCTACCTGCTGATCTACCTTATTTAAGCCCCACCATCTGACTCTAATCCACATTTACTGAGCAGTAAGATAAGGGTACACAATAATAAGAAAATCCCAGGTGCATTTCAATTTAAAAGGAAAATATTGGGAGACTCCCGACAAATGGATTTGTGCGTGGAAAGTTTTCTGGCTACTTTCTGCAAACTGGACTGGGTCTTATAATCTCAGGAACTGATTTTTACATTTAGGATAGCACCTGATATCACCTAGGGTTCATTTTGATACAATTTTGATTGTCAACAGACGAATGCATAAAGAAGATGTGATATATAAACACAATGGACTTTCACCCATGAAAAAGAACAAAATTGTCATTTGTAGAAATATGGATGGATCTAGAGAATATTAGGCTAAGTGAGGTCAGCCAGTCTCAGAAAGTCAAGGGTTGTATGTTTTCTCTCATACGTGGAAGCTAGAGAATAGGAACAAAAGGGATTTCAGATAAATATGGAGAGCAATCAGTAGAATAGTGGAAGGGGATTGGGGGAGGGAGGTGGGAAGGGAAAAACAGTTCAAATAATGTTTTCCATTATGAAGGTATCATTGCCAATCTAACTAACATGTATGGGGAGGAAAGAAGGGGGAGTAGAGTGGGATCAGGAGGGAGACACACCAAGTGCTGTGTGCTTGTATATTTGTGTGACTTTGAATCTCACTATGGTATATAATTACAAAGCACCAATAAAAGTATAAAAACAACAAAGAAAAGAAGAAATCTTTAAGTAAGCAGAAACAAACCTCAACTTGAGACCCCAAAACCTTACTACCAGGAGGGAATTTGGGCTTCTTTCTTCTGCCCCCAAGTCTTCTCATGTCTTGCTCTAAAATATTCCTGTAAAGCAGGAAACATGTTTACATGTCAGCTGATATACTGACAGGAGAGCTCGACAATGCCATGAGGCCAAAAATTCCTTGCCTGAGAAAGTCATGAAGCCAACTGGTGACGATTCAAAGCAGAGCATCCCTAGATATATTGTTCACTTTTGCCTTTTATTTTTTAGAGCCTATATTATTTCTAAAACATCTGACAAACTAAGTAAATTATGTCCTACAGGTTCTTCACATTGGGAACTAGATCTGTTGTCTTGCTTTAATCTGGGCACTCTCTACTCTTGGTTTAGAAATAAATTACAAACTCTGGTCATAATCTTTTTCTTGTTACTTGCCCGGGTTGCAGAACTTGCATGTGTTATCTCCAGACACTTAAATGCTGTTATGCAGCCACTTTTATGTCAAATGGTCCTATAAATAATCACCTAACAAAGAAACTCAGTACATGACCATGACTCGCCAAGCAGCAGTGCGTGTTTGGACTGATCCTGACCCTGGATCATAAGTGATCTAGCTTCTAAAATAGGCTGGGGAATGACAAGTGGGAATTAACTAAAACCAATGCCATTTCTTGTGCCTATGTTAAACCTCACTTGGACATACTTTTCTGTGCCTATGAATATGACTTGTTTTCTCTGAGTTAGTTAATGATGAGTCTAAACATATATCCCATTCCTATTTATACAGTATGAGACCAATCATTGTTAGTTGTAGATTTCAGAAAATTCCTGCTTTCCTGCAATATAAGGCTTTATAGCAACCATTAAGAACAACAGCTTGTTCACTGAAGCTGCTTTAACGCTATGATCTCACTGTACACACACCTCCAAAGCTAGTAGGTTGCAATTTGCCCATTCTTAATCAGATCCTCTCTTGGCGAGACCTGCCTTAAAATCCCTCAACCAAGGCCCCTAAAACATTTCTGTAATTTCCTGATTTTATGTTTGTATCACTTTGCATACACTATGATATATAATTACAATGCACCAATAAAAGTATTAAAATAGAATGCCAAAAGATACTCTACAGTTGATTAAAAAGGAAATAAAAATGTTATTTCATTACATAAATTTACAAAGTTAACCAATAAAAATCTATGAGCATGGAATACAAAAAAAAATAATTTGCTTGATTAATATGTTTTCCTGGTGGTGTTTGTGAAGGGGCTTCAGTATATCCTGTCTCTATTTCTCAGTTTGATGTGACTGTTTTTAGGCCACCTGGAACACAGGGGCTTGCATGGGAAGGAAAAGCTTTCAATCTGATTTTGTCAGGGCTGAGACACCTTGCTCAACTGAGTAATCATAATGAGTTGTTGTCCTCCAAAAGAATTTTCAGTCTTTTATTCTTTGACTTGAGGTATAAATGCAGTTGAGTTTTCAAATTTTCCAATCCTTCAAGGCCTTGTGTTGCTGGGTTATTTATATTCCCCTTCAGTTTTCCTTCAAACAACCTAATTCTTTCATCAGCACATCTCTTTATTGATACACTTTGCACAAAGCAGAATAGAAACGTAATTCGCACTCTTAATGTTTTACAACCTTTTTTCCTGGAGCTGCAGGCTCAGTAGGCATGACATTCGCACTCTGGATTATTTCAGGTGACAGTTCTAACTTTTGCCATCGTGTAACATATGTCTTTGTCTTCTCAGCCTACATTGTCAATTCCTATGCTATCCACTGCTAGATGACTAGTTGACACTATTTCTGATACCAATTTCTGCATTACTTTGAGTAAGGACAATGGTTAAAATAAAGATTATGAAATACCAGTGGATCAAGACAACACACATTGACAGAACACTTGTGTAATAGTCCAAAGCAGGTATTCCTGGTTAGAGAACACTTTCCCCCATAAGGTGGATGCATCTTGCAACTTTGCCATCTTTAATCCAGCCTTTAGAGGTTGATGTGACTATCTGACTCAAGTTGTGGGATGAAGAACGGGAGCATAGAGGACTGCATAGAGGGGTTTTGTAATGGGGTAGGCCAAAGTGCCACCCATCACTTTCATTCACATCTGGCTATTTGCAACTCAATCATATGGTCAAACCTGACTGCACAGAAGCCTGGAAATGTGGTACAGACCTAAGCCTGGGGTCAAAAGGAAATGAGTTGGATGAAAAGCTAGTTAGTGCCTGATGCAGTTGAGTCTTTTCTTTATGGTTCTGGGGATTGAATCCAGGGGAATTCTACCTCCGAGCTACCGCCCCAGCCCTTTCTATTTTTTGTTTTGAAACACTGTCTCTCTAAGTTGCTAAGAGTCTCATTAAATTCTAAAACTGGCCTCAAACCTGTGATCCTCCTGTCTCAGCCTCCCAAAGATTGCCACTTGGATAAACAGCAGCCCTAAGAATGTATCAGGCACTAGGTGATTATGTCAGAGACAGAGCTGGAAGAGTCTAGTCTGTGATATGGCTGGGGAAAAGGTTGGTGAAAGACATCACTTATGAATAGATCAGGAAAAAAATCAAGTGTAAAATAAGTGAGTAGCATATACAGAGTTGATAGAAATTGTGGATAAATGTACTCCTTGAAAGAACTTTAGAAGTAAGCATTTAGGGGCAAAAATAACCACGATCTGTTTGTGGGGCAGTGAAAAGAATTGCTGGCAATGGCAGAATTCCTTTAGAGAATAAGAAAAATTAAAGATGACTAGGAAGTTGGAACGGAGACTCTTTAATACCACACACACTGAAAAGTCTCATTCAGTACTTCCGTATTGACATTGAAGTTATTGTCTACTTATGATGTTATTCTCTGTAGGCCTGATGCCTGTTTCAGCACTTAGTTGGAAGAAAGTTATGTGTGCACTGGGGATACATTGGGAGTGGGCTCGTATGCATTGTCATGCTCCTCTAACGTCAGCAAGGGTTTTGCAGGTTGCTGGTAGTTGTGTGCATAGTGGCTGGGAGATTGAGTCCTAATTACTATGACCCTCATTTCAGAGGCACTGCCAAAGTACAACGTTGTTAGAACACAATATCTTTGTCTGAGGTGATTAGACATCACAGATAGATCTGTTAAAAATTCACAGGTGAAACTCTAATTTTCTCTGTCCAACCAATGTAAAATAAATGGAGAGTACAATCTTTCAAAAGATAGTATCTCTTTTAAATGAGAAGAAAGTCAATTCATAATATTAGAGTGTTCACATAGGACTTCATTATAGTAAAAAAGCTAATTTTATGTTTCTGTATGCCAGTCACCTGAAATATCCTTCAAAGAAACACAGTGAGCTGCGTAGGCAGGAGGAGGACAGACGTACTTGTATTCAATCCTGTGTCTCCCAAGGGATCTTTTTTTTCTCTACATAGGGTGACCTAGAAAGTTCTTTGATTAGAAAAAAATCATAGCCACTTACCTCCAACTTTTCTAAAGTTGCCAACAGTAAATTTAAATTCAAAATAATTTATTTGTATGTTATAAAACTTAAACTCTAAAAATGATATTCTTGATTCCTCAAAGATGACACTGAGTTGAACTTTTCAATAATTGTATGATTTATATAAGAAATGTATACTATATATAAAATAATTTTTGCTTATCATAAAAGAAGCATTTTATGAGCTTGAAAAGAATATATTTGCCTTCATTTTCTCATATTACTGTTTTATCTTTTTTATACATTTATTGGTGCATTAATGTAGTTCTTAGTGGTAGTGACATACACGCAAACAGCACTTGATGAGTTTTCTACCAGATTGGTATACTTTTGAAGTGGTACTATTAATAATTACTCTGGGATCATAGATATTAACTAGGGTATATGGCTACCTATTTAGAAGTCTATATGGTTAACTGAAATTGGTAAGAAAGGTAAAAGCCAACCTTAATCTATTTACCAAATACTTCTCTGTGGCAGGGTCTCTAATAAACACTATACATATAAATACTTAGTAGAGGGCTAAATGTTTATATGACTTTAACTATACATGTGTTATCTCATCATATTCACATACCCACACGAGGTAATTTTTTTATTTTAGCCATCTCCTAAAGGAAGAAAATGTGGCTTGCAAAAACTTAGTAACCTCTCCAAGAGTAACCACTCCAAGAGTGGCAAAGGCTGATTTTAAATTCAGGTACTTATTTGAATTTTGGAAAGCAACAAAAAAGGCAGTTTGATATTAAAGATACATAACTCATGGCTCTATTATATCTCTAAAATCACAACTGTAATGTTTAACATTTTATTTCTGGCCTGTTTAAAAGTATGTTATTTTGCTCAAAGAAATTAAGTAATTATTACTAGACCAATAACATATGATAAAAGAATTGAAACAGTACAGAGAAACATAAAATGAAAATCAAAAAGCACCATTCCTACTCACACTCCACACCTCAGGCTTCACATCCCAGGAGTAAACGTTGTTAATCATTTTTTATTTTTGCTTCGTCTAGAGGTTATCTCAAAACCCCCAAATAATCTGCTAATTTCCCATTTTGTGATGATTTTTACATCAGAACTTAATGCTCAAAAACACTATGTTTCTTCTATTTACTGAGATTTCATTTTCCACTTTTGAATTAAATTTCTAGTTGTCTTTATATGAATCATGTCTCTTAATTATCAAATATATTCCTCAGTATTTTATTACTTTTGATGATGTAAAGAATAAAATGTCTTTCCATTTACATATCTAGATATAAATGCAGTGGGGGCAGAGGGCTAAGCATTTATATGCCTTTGACTTGAACCAGCCATCTCACCAAGTTCCCTTTATGGTTTTTGTAGGAATTTTTATTTTCCATTTTTATTTATTTTTTATTAATGTGCTTTTACTGGTGCATTATAGTCTTACATAATAATGTAAATCATGTTGACAGTGGCATACATGCACTCAGCATTTGGTGCCTCCCCACCTTCCCATTTTCCCCCTTCCCAATACAGAATACTGAGGTTGACATTGGTATATTCACATATGTACACATAGTCGATGGTAGAATTTCCATGAATGAACCTCAGTGTTCCCCCTCCCCTTCCCTTAGTCCACCTCCCTGGCTCCACTGAGGTTTCTCCTCCATTATCTGGAGTCCCTCTGTTATCTCTATATGCCCTAGCTTGTGCATATTAGAGAAAACATATGTCCCTTTACTTTCTGTGACTGGCTAATCTCACTTAACATAATGTTCTCCAGGTCCTTCCATTTTTCTGGCAAATGACATAATTTTGTTCTTCTTTATTGCTGAGTAGAATTCCATTGTGTGTATTTATGATAATTTTGTAATCCATTCATCAGTTGATGGATACCTAAGTTGGTTCTATAATTTGGCTAGTGTGAATTGTAAAGCTATGAACATTGGTATGCATATATTACTGTAGTTCTCTGATTTCTACCACTTTGGAAAGATACCCAGGAGTGGTGTAGCTGGATCTTAAGGTGGATACATTCCCAGCTTTCTGAGGAATCTCCACACTGATTTCCATAGTGGCTGAACTAGTTTGCAATCCCACCAACAGTGTAGAAGAGTTCCGATTTCCCCACATCCTCACCAACATTTATTATTATTTGACTTCTTAATGATTGACATTCTGATTGGGGTTAGATGGAATCTCAGTGTAGTTTTGATTTGCATCTCCCTGATTGCTAATGAGGTTGAACATTTTTTTCATGTATCTATTGACCATTCATGTCTGTTCTTTAGTGAAGTGTCTATTCAATTCAGTTGCCCATTTCTTGATTGGGTTATTTGTTTTTTTAGTGTAAAGTCTTTTAAGTTCTTTGTATATTGTACATATTACAGCTGATTAACAAATTCAACAAAGTAGCGGGATACAAAATCAACCTAAAAAATCAGTAGCTTTCCTATATGCCAATCATGAATCCACTGAGAAAGAAACACAGAGAACAATTGCATTCACAATAACCTCAAAACCAATAAAATACCTAGGAATGAACCGAACCAAGGAGGTAAAAGACCTCTACAATGAAAATTATGAAACACTAAAGAAAGAAGTTGAGGATCTTTGAAGAGGGAAAGATCTCCCTTGCTCTTGGATAGGCAGGATAAATATCAAAATGACCATTCTACCAAAAGTGATCGAAGAGTCAATGCAATCCCTATCAAAATACCAATGCCATTCTTCATAGACTTAGAAAAATCAGTCATAAACTTCATATGGAGAAACAAAAGACCCAGAATAGCCAAAGCAATTCTCAGCAATAAGAACCATGCAGGAGGCATCACAATTCCTGACTTCAAATTATACTACAGAGCTACAGTAATAAAAACAGCATGGTATTGGTACAAAAACAGACACATAGACCAATAGAACAGAATAGAAGATACAGAAACAAGTCCACACTCTTATAGCCAATTGATTTTCGACAAAGGTGCCAGACACATACGTTGGAGAGAAGACAGCCTTTTCAACAAATGGTGTTGGGAAAACTGGTTATCCATTTGTAGAAAAATGGAATTAAATCTTTTCCTCTTACCCTACACAGGAGTCAACTTGAGATGGATCAAAGACCTGGAAGTTAGAAAAGAGACTGTGAAGCTGCTAGAGGAGGGCATAGGTCCAACACTCCAACATATAGGCACAGGTAGAAACTTCCTCAACAAGACCTCCAAAGCTTAGGTAATTAAAACAAGAATTAGTAAGTGAGGTGGCATTAAACTAAAAAGTTTCTGCACATCAAAGGAAACCATCAAGAGTCTAAAGAGAAAACCTACGGGATGGGAGAGGATCTTTGACTTCTATGTAATTTGATAAAATTTCATGTTATCATCCAGCAATAAAATCGTTTGATTTTTTTATCTTTAATTTGTAAAATAAATAATTACATTGATAGATATTCTCATTTTGAATCACCCATTCTTTTCTGGAGCAAATTGTGATTTGACTTTGCACTTGAAGTTCTGTGGCATTCATTGATGAAGGCCATTCTTACTTCTTATGATCTGCATTGTACCTCTCTGCTTTCTCTTCTCCTGCAGTCAACACTCTCCTACTTTATTCTTTTTTTTTTTTTT
>PVJS01016878.1:0-36894 GCA_004027185.1 Glis glis
CAGGGGCGTTCTACTTCCGCGCTACACCCCCGGCCCTATTTTTTATACTTTTATTTTGAAACCGGGTCTCACAAAGTTGCGGAGGGCCTCACTAAGTAGAGAGAGAGAGAGAGAGAGGGAGAGAGAGAGAGAGAGAGAGAGAGAGCGAGCTGAGGCTGGCCGCGAACCCAGATCCTCATGTCTCCGCCTCCCAAAGTACTGGGATTACAAGCGTGCGCCACCACGCCCGGCGAGACACATAGATTATAATTTAAATTCTACCAGAGCATTGTGGAGAGGAACAATGTCTCTATCCCAGTGGAAGCATGAAAGAGATGACATTTAAGTTGAGCCATAAAGGGATCCGATGTCACTTTGACAAGCAGAGATGACTGGAGGAAGGCTGATTCAGTGCAAAAATGTCATCATGAAGGAGAAGTCAGAGAGTTGAAGAAATGCTGGCCAAAGCTGTAGAGAAGATGGAAGAAGAGGTTGGGGCTTAGCTATGTCAGGGTCATCCGTATCTTACAAGGAAATTCTGATGTGGTTGTATAGACAAGAAGGAGCCGCTGATGGCAGTTGATCCATTCAGCAAAGTAGACAAAGCCCTCGGGCTGGGCTTGGCTCCATGGAGAATAGTGAAATGAGTTGCTGCGAATTTAGTGAAGATTCCTATATCCAAGTAGAGTGCACTGGAGAAGAGAGGTTGAAGGTGCTACAGTTTGGATCTTCAGTGTCCCCCAAAGATCCATGTAGTAGAGGTTTGGTCCCCCTTGTGGTGCTGTTGGAGGTTGTGGAAACTGAGAAGTGGGGCCAGGTGGGAGGTCTTTAGGTCATTGAAGGCATGCCCCAGAGGAAATTGTGGAACCCCAGTCCCTTCCTCTTTTAATTTTTTTGCTCCTGGGGCATGAGGTGAGCGGACTTGCTCCACCATGAGCTCCTGCTATGAGGTGCTGCCTCACCAAAGTCCCAAAAGCAACAGAGACAACCGACCATGGACTAAAACTTCCAAAACTATGAGCCAAAATAACCCTTTTATGATTATAAATTTACTCTCTTGTGTGTTTTGTTACAGCAGCAGAAAGCTGACTAACACAGGAGGCAAGGAAATGAGTTATAAAGTTCTCAAATAAGTAACAGGCAATGAAGGCCTCAATTGAGAACGTGCCAAAGAGAAGGGAAAGAACACAGCACACGAGGATGTGTCACGTGGTGGCACTCTAGAAGATTCAACCATTGACTGGACAGAGGAGGAGAAGGAGCTTAAAATGTCAGAGGTCATTTCAAGGTTTCAAGCTTCAGAGGAGGCGGAGGCGGAGGAGGCAGTTACAGACAGAATAGACTGCAGAAAGACAGCTTGGAAAGTATCTGGAGTGTTATTGCGAATGCTAAGGAAATTTATCAGGTACTGTATAAATTTAAAGATAGAAATGCCACAGTCAAGAATACTTCAATGCAGAGGTTCAGTTATTAGAGTCTGAAAACCTAAACTGTATGTCTCCACAAGACTTAATATGGGATCAATGCATGTTAAGCCACATGATTGAGCCTGACAGGTATGAGGAGAGTGAAACTTTGCTCTGCAGGGGAAACCCAGTGATGTTAGCCAGCGTCCCCCGTTGGCATTGATGTTGATTAAATGCCTAGATCAAAATCAACATAAGAGATATTAATTCCCCAAACAAAGGCCCATGACTCTAAAAGTGCTCTCACTGGTTTCAAAGTGGGCTTCAAGAGAAGCAAACAGTGACTACAGCTTGGACACACACTATCCTAGAGGGCTCTGTGAGAGAGGGAGGAGCAGTGTAAGCAGAAGGCAGGAGAGGGGTAGATTGATTGAATAAGACTTCCCAAGGAGGAAACCCAAAGTTCACACATCAAGACTGAGTAGGAATCGGAAAGGCCGCACAAGAGCCAACTCTAGGCAGAGCTGCTGCAAATTGCAAAGGTATGAAGAGAGCACTGAGGGCAGTCTATTCATTCTGGATAGATAGCCCTAGGACAGGGATGTGCATGGTGTGTGTGTGTGTGTGTGTGTGTGTGTGTGTGTGTGTGTGTGTGTTGGTGGGGTAGGAGAGAGGTGTGGAAAGATCTATATAGAAAAGGGGCTGAGAGGGTAAAGTGAGGCAGATCGCATTCATCTAGTCAGTAAACCTATTTATACCCCACACCATTACAAAGATTTAGAGTGTCCCCTGTAATCCCAGTACTTAGGAGGCTGAGACAAGAGGATCGAAGGTTTGAGGCCAGCTTCAGCAACTTAGCAAGACCCTCAGCAACTTAGTGAGACCCTGTTTCAAAATAAAAATTAAAATAGGGCTGGGAGTGTAGTTCAGAGAAGAACACTCCTGGGTTCAATCCCCAGTACCACACATACACAAAAAGAGATTTAGAGTCTCTCGTGAAATATATTCAATAAAATAGAACTAAAACTTAGTGAGAAAACCAAAGAAAGAACAAATGTAGGTTGGACATTTGAGAGATAATGCTGATGTCGTGAATGTAGTTGAAGGCAGATCACCTGTTACGTTCTGAGCATGCTAGCTGCCAACCAGGGAAGAAAACATGACACAGTATCGATTAAATAAAAAGAATCCAGGTGCTCAGAAGAGGCAGCGGCCCCGAGGCTGGAGCACGTGCCCACACGGCCACTTGTAAGTGCTTCTGCAGACAGGAGCCTTGGCAGTCTCCGGAGAATCTTGAGCTGGGCATGGTGCGCATGCCTGTAATCCAGACACTAATGAGGCTGAGGCATGACGATGGCAACTTCAGAGCTGCTTGGGCAACTTAGGGAGACCCTGTTTCAAAAAAGAAGAAAGAAAAAAAGAAAAGAAAATCACACAGTGGCCGAGGGGCCGAGGGTGGCTGCAGGGAAAGCTAAGGAGCGAGGCCCCCAGCTCTTCTGCACTGGCAGCCTCTTCCCCGCCCTTGTAGAAATAAGTCAAGGTCACACAGGAGCCAGCTGGTCAGGTCCAGCAGCAGATGTGCTTTGACTACTAGGCACAGTGTTTTTGTTATTGTCTCTTATTTTTGTTTTTCTTTTGGTATGGGGGATTAAACCCAGGGACATTCTACATCTGAACTACACCCCTAGCCCCATTTTTATTTCTTTATTTTGAAGCAGGATCTCTCTAAGTTGCTGAGGGTCTCACTAAGTTGCTGAGGCTGGCCTCCAACCTGTGATCCTCCTGCCTCAGCCTCCCAAGTACAGGGATTACAGATGTGCACCACCGTGCCTGGCTTGTCTCTTATTTTTGTTTTTACTTTTCCTCCCATGATTACAAAAGTAACACATTTGTAAAACATCTGAAAAGACAGAACAGAAAGAACAAATATAATCCTACTCAGAAATGATCACTGTTAATAGCTGCTTTTTATCCTAGATATTTGCTTCAATTTTTCCCCATTTGGATCTTGTAGCAGGGTATGCTATTTCCACATGCCCTGTGCCACCTGCTCCCCTACTGCTTATATCTGGCCACCTCACATATCAGTGTTTCCTACCCAGTCCTTGCAATCCCCTAAATAAAATCCTAAACTTTGTATGATTTCTGAAATTAAAGCACCAAATAAATAAAATATAAGGAAAAGAAATAAAAGCATAAAAAGTAGTCAAGAGGAGAACATATCTAACAAGTTATGATTAACTAAGGGTACATTAAAACATGAATTAAAAAAAAATTTTGCGGTACCGGGGATTGAACCCAGGGGCGTTCTACCTCCGAGCTACACCCCCGGCCCTATTTTTTATCCTTTAATTTGAAACCGGGTCTCACGAAGTTGCGGAGGGCCTCACTAAGTAGCTGAGGCTGGCCACAAATTGGTATCCTCCGGTCTCCACCTCCCAAGTACTGGGATTACAAGCGTGCACCACCACGCCCGGCTCAATTAAATATTTTAAGTAAGAGTATTAATTAAACCACATAAATGTTGAAATAAAAAATGTATACATAATAAAATGAGAATCTGGGAATGGTGGCATATAGCTCTAATCCCAGTACTTGGGAGGCTGAGACAGAGGAGGATCACAGGTTCAAGGCTAGCCCATGGTAACTTAGTGAGACCCTGTTTCAAAATAAAAAATAAAAAGGGCTTGGGTGTCGCTCAGTGGTAGAACACCCACCCCTGGGTTCAATCCCCAGTACCACAAAACAAATAAATAAATACATACATAAAATAGGAGGCAGAATAAATACAATTTAGGCTAAGATAGATAAAAGTCTAGAAAAGTAAAAAATAAAATAAAATAAAAGTAGAAAGGATAAAGGAGGAAGAATAAGAATAAAAGTGAAATTGTTGCAATCAAAATAAAAATATAAAAGCTACATTGCATTATGGAGACTGAGTCAAAAGTAAAAACAAAATTGAAAGGCAATAGAATTACATGCAAGCAAGATTTTATTGAAAATCGGGGCATTTTGAAAATTGGAGAAAGATAAGGAAGAGAAAAATACAAAAAAAAGACATAAAAACTACATAATGTGCCCTTAAATAATCTTGAGGCACAGAACGAACTTTCTGAAGAAAACTCCAACATCTCAGCTGGGCTCAGTGGCACATGCTGTAATCCCAGTAAGTTGGGAGGCTGAGACAAGAGGATCTAAGGTTTGAAACCAGTCTCAGCAACTTAGTGAGACCTTCAGCAACTTAACAAGACCTTGTTTCAAAAATAAAAAGGGCTAGGATGTAGCTCAGAGGTAGAAAGCGCCTAGGTTCAATCCCTAGTACCAAAAGGAAAAAGAAAAAGAAAACTCCAATTTCTCTGTTAAAATGGAAGAGAATGAAAGAAAATCAACAGAAAGTCAACAGTGGTAGAGATGGGGACCAAGTCTCGAGTTGCCTCCCCCTCTCCTTCCCATCCTGATCTCCACAGGGGCAGAGACCAGCTGTTCTCCTGGTCCTGGCAGTCACAGTGCCTGAACTGGTACCTGAATTCAGCATGCTTTGTCTCTTTAATTCAAACCTCTAGGGGTGCCCGCCCTATCCAGCCTGAGAAAATGCCCTTCGATTATTTACACTTGCTAGTGGAAGCTGGACTGCTTAGCATATGCCAGGTGGAATTTGTGCATAGCCAGGGCTGCCCTTGAGACATGGAAACAGGTAGAAAAACAGACAGAGCATCCACAGTGTGGGGAACCTTGTGGTCCAGGTCTAGCCTTCACCTTGACAGGTTTAGGAGCCTCATGCCTCAGCTTACTGGACCAAGAGCCATCCTGGGGTCTTCATGGTGGCCAAACAGGTTGAGTGGACGTGTTTACTTTGAACAGTACAACAGGCTAAACAGTGCTAGACTCTAACTCTTTGATTCTTCTACAGATGGTGAAAAAAACAACTTGTGTTATCACAGTCCTTATACATATTGAAACTAATTAGCTTCATTTCTATTATTAGTAGTCACATTTTGGTGTTTTTTATGAGATTTGAGACTCATCTAACTCTCTGGATAATACTAGGAAGCATCCATTGCTCCTGTTCTCTGAGATAAGCAGATAGTGAGCCCTTCTTTGTGCCCAAGGGAGAGCTGGAGAAAAAGTACAACTTCTAGCTCATCAAAAGCACTTTAAAACATTTTCCCTAGTTCTTGGTATAAAACCACTTCGAGGCTTTGATCTTACTATACATGTTATGTATTCAGACAAGGGCTTCTTTGAGAAGCTGAGAAGGAAGAGGAGTAGGTAAGATTGTGACCATTTATGGTTCCCATTTCAAAAAGAAAACCAAGAGCTAAAATTCACCTTGTGTTTTTGTATCCATTCTTAATATTACTCACCCCTGTCTCTCACCCTCTTGACAGCTAGATTACTTGGCAAAATAGTTTCTAAATGTCCCTGTAAGGATTTCATTCCCAACCCTGGTTTAAGAGTCCTAAGGATTCTTCCTGTGCCTCTCAAATCATGTTATTAGCAGGGGGCAGTTATATGCAGGCATGCATAAACACAAAGCTTCCATCCATCCATCCATCCATCCATCCATCCATCCATCCATCTATCCGCAAATCTAGAACCATTGTCTTTTAATGGTTTTTTGCAGAACTGCCTATGTGTCAATGTAACAATTGCCAGGATGTTAGAGATAGGGTTCTTGTAGGCTTAAATATAGCTACAGCTCATGACTTAATGATTATTGCAGTAAAGTCCTGCTAAAAGCAGTTTCCCACTCGATTGCCAGTGGAAACCAGAAGAGGTCAAGCTGAGCCAGGCTTGGGAAACTATCGATGCCCTATAATCCGTCTGCAACTCTGGTTTTTGGAAAGATAAACTTCAGGCAGGTGCCATAACACTTATGACTACTATGCGTGCGTGTGTGTGTGTGTGTGTGTGTGTGTGTGCGTGCGTGCGTGTGTGTGTGTGCATGCGTGCGTGCGTGCGTGCGTGTGTGTGTGATATGTACTGGGGATAGAATCCAGGGGCATCCTACCACTGAGCTACATCCCCAGCCCTTTTTGTTTTTTTATTTTGAGACAGAATCTCGCTAAGTTTCAGAGGCTGGTCTCAAACCTGGAATCCTCTGGTCTCAGCCTCCTGAGTACTAGGATTACAGGCACGCGCCACCGCGTCCACCCGGCTGCAGACATTGGGAAGTGAGAATGGAATGCTATGTTTGTTTGGCATTATCCCATCTTCCCACTGTGGGTCCACGGTCCTTGCTTCCTTTTCCTAGAACTGGACCTGAGATTTACCAGTGGTCCATTTCTCTCCTGCTTCATTCTCAGGTATGACCACCGTAATAGTATGACCACTTCTCTTCAAAGCATTCAAAAAGAGTCATTTTCCCTCTTAAAATTATCCATATTGTAGTTTAGAAATTATAATGAAAGCTAAAGGCCTTTCAGAATCAATAAAGAACACATTTGAATTCCCCAGAACTCTGCCCATTTTGACCCACATTGTCTCCTAGTTTTAAGGGTTTGTTTTCAAACTGGGCAGACATCTATCCATTCATCTCTGTCTGACTCCCTCCCACAAGTGCAGAGGAAGCCCAAGCCAAGTAAAAAGGCACGGTGCTTCCGGATAAACAAAGACCCCAGGGTCAGAGGCAGGGCAGACACTTCCCACCGCTCTGCATCACCCCAGCCTCCTGCAGCTCTGAAATGCCTCAAGTAAGATTTGACCTTTCCACACGGGACACCAGCAGGACATTGTGTCCCAAAGCTGTTCTGCCTGCCACTCCCCTCTTCAATTTTCTTTGCCTCCTTTACATACTCCCACCTTTTTAGCTCCTGTTCATAAACCTTTAGTCCCATTAAAACTGTAGTCTCCATATGCCAGGACACTATTTTTGCATGCTCCACTCATTGCCTTTCAAAAACTGACATTAAAAAAAAATGTCACAAGACAATCAATCAATAAGCATTTATTGAGCACCTATTCCAGGCCCCAGGGTTTTGACAGCACTTGCTAATAAAGTTAGGGCTTCGGGCAAGAGATGATGCAGCGTAATTTTCAACCCAGATAAAACGGGTTAGGGACATAGCATCGAACTCTTATTTTCCATGCGTCACTTCCATATTTGTGGCTAACATATAGCCTCGTGCCAATCAGTGCTGAACACTCTAGCCACTTCTCACTGACAGATTTTGATGCAGTACCGCAATTAAGATTCTGCGGCTCTCGGGCAGATGGAATACAAAAACATTTGAAAAGGAAGTATGGTCTAGATGGTGAATAACAAACGATTTATACTTTGTTTGCCAAGACATGTAGGAGGTAAATATAAAACAAAACTCTAGCAAGTTTAGCATTTTCCTGCTGCAGATATAATGCTGCTGACTGCGGGCCAGCAGCTCAGCTTTGCACAGCTCCGTGCAGTGAAATTGGCCGGGAGCAAGATGCCCGGCTGTTCTGCACTTAGACGCCATCCTGCACATTTGCTAGTTTGCAGCCAGATATTGGTTCACACAAACAGCCTACAGTCTTATTTATGACCCACTTGGCAAATAACAAAGGTGTTAGGGTAGCACTCTTTGCCACCATTGGCCTTTACATGGAACCAAGGATCGTAATTTTTTAAGTGTGCAAGTAATCTTTCTTATATGTGCAAAGCAACCAGTTAAACCCAATTCTACCAAAGCTGTAAACCCTGGCAGACTGCAGGCAGCTGGGTGGATATTTTAGTTAGAATTCTTATAAGGCAAATGGATCTTCCTGAACACATGCAATCAACTCAAGAAATTAATGTGCTCCACAGTGTGTAAGACACAATAAGGTTCCCCCGTGAGCAGCACCAAAGGGGAAAGGAGACAGGCACACAAAGGGGAAAGGAGACAGGCACACCCAGCAGAGCAGGCACATGCCTCAAACATTCAGAACTGGGGATACGTTGCCATGACAGATGGATTCAGAGAAAAGCAAGACCTTTCCAGGCTGGAGGCTCAGAAAAGAAAGGCTCCAGCAAAGCCCTTGAGGTAAAGTTGAAAGAATGAGTGGTCAGCCAGGCATGGTGGCACATGTCTGTAATCCTAGTACTTGGGAGGCTGGGACAGGAGGATTGCAGATTTGAGGTCAGCCTCAGCAACTTAGCAAGGCCCTGTTTCAAATGAAAAATTAAATAGGGCTGGGAGTGTAGCCTGAAGGTAGAATGCCTCTGGGTTCAGTCCCCAGTAACACACACACACACACACACACACACACACACACACACACCACAATGGATAGGCTTCAGGGATATAGAAAGGAGTGATCCAAAGGGCAAAGGATAAGGGTGATAGAGGGCCAGGTGGGTTCTCCACCCAAGCCTATTTATTATCTTTTCCTATGATAGTTACTTGAGTACTTACTATGTACCGAGCACCATCTGAACTGCTCATTGCATAATAGGATCTGTTTACTCCTCAAAATAGCCCTAGGGGATTATTCACAAAATAATCCTATCCCATGTTTTACATCAAGGCACTGAGAATGTAAGCAACTCGCCCCGGGTTGCACAGCTGTGGGCTGGAATGCAAACCCTGGCAAGCTGCTCACAGAGTCTTAAGCATCTTCTTCCCCTCCCCTTGGGAGCTTGGGCCCAGCACTTTGGCACCTGGCAGCAACCTCTAGCTGCTGAATCCGACTCTGCTCTTGGGACAGTGCTCTCGCTTGGCCCTCTGCTGTGCTTCTTGGAACCAGAACCCCTGGAGTTATCTTACACTGCATATTTGTAAAAATAACAACTTCTTTTATTGGCTTCCATATTTTAAAAAGCAATACTTATTTACTGTAGAATAATTAGATAATGGAGGTAAACACAAAGAAGAAAATTAAAAGGCTTCCATAATTCTAGCCACCAGAGACAACCACTGTCAACATGTCGCTGAGTCCTTCCAGGCTGCCCTTGTGTGTGCATGAGCTCAGAATGAGCACACACAGGCAAACTATCTTGCAATCTGCTTTTCCCACTTAGCACACCAAGAACATCTTTCCACATCAACACGTCTTTAAATCTTTTTCTATAGTTCCTTTTAAAAGGTCTCCTCTAGGTGTTATCTCCTAACAGAGAGTTAGATGAGGATCAGGTGTGCAGTATGCAAAAGAAGGAAGGGGTTGTTTGGGGTCCGAGCCATGAAAGAAGACCCTAAAATGGACAAAGCACAGATGAAGTCGAAGCAGAGGGGATGGGGAAGGACTCCCAAGTATAAATCTAGTCTATGTGGGACAGGAGGGGGTGTGGCAAATTCAACCCAATTCCAAGATGGTGGTAGGAGCCAAGAAGGGCTCTGTCCGGGGCTGATATTGGGACATGGTCCCAGAAGAGCAGAGCAGAAAAATGGAAGGGGCAAATGCAGAGGTAGGGCACCCAAGGGCAGCCAGAGAACGTGGAAATGAACTGCAGGGAAGCAGGAGCCGGGCCCAGGCTCCAGGGGGCTGGGAGAGAAGCAATTGGGCACTGGACAGAGGGCCCAGCCTTTGGAGATGATTTGCCCAACCCTGTGGCCCTTGAGGGTCTGGCAGCCAAGCACTGCTCCAACTCCACTGATCATGGGGCCACTGTTGTTGCTGTATATTCTGGGCAGATCCTGTGGCCTTGGGAGGGAGGGCATGGGTGGCAGCTGTCTGGGTGCTTGGTATGAAAACCTGACATGGAGCAGTAAGCCCTGATGTTCTGTCTTGTTCTCAATTGCTCACCCAGGCTTGGCAATCAGTCCTTTTGGAGCATTGTTCCCTGGGCCACACGCCCGTGGCTAGGATCCTACTCTGGTCTATGGTCTTCTGTCTACTAGAATCTCAGAATAGTCCTACCCCCATTTCACAAGACACCTCCAATTCCTGCACTGGGGTTCCCTTGTATCTGCTTTTGTGCCTCTCGGGTACCTGATTCTCTTCTAACACCTGTACCTGGCTCTAACCAGGGTCTTCGTACTGCAGAAGTTATCTAAGTGATGCACAACTGTGTTCAAAGATGTGGCAGGAAAACCATCAAGCAGAGCAGTAAGAGAAGTGCAGGCCAGCCACAGAAGCTGAGACTGAGAAGGTAGGCTGGGAGGTGATGTGAGTTGTGGCCAAAAATGGTGTTATGGTTTGAATCGGTAATGTCCCCCAAACCTCATGTGTTAGGCAATGCAGCAATGTTCAGAGGTGAAAAACTGAACCACGAGGCCACTGACCTCATCATTGACCTAATCCGTTGATGGATTAGTAATTAGTGGATTTACTGGGTGGTAACTGTAGGCAGGTGGGGTGTGGCTGGAGGAGGTAGGTCACTGGGATGCCTGGCCGTGGGGGCTATATCTGTTAGTGGTCCCTTCCTCTCTCAGTGCTTCCCAGCTGCCATGACCAGAGCAGCTTGCCTCTGCCACGCCCTGCCACCATGATGTTTCTGCTTTGGAGCTGCTGACTGAGGGCTGAACCTCTGAAACTGAGGCAAAATTAACTTTCATCTAAGTTGTTCTTGTCAGGTATTTTAGTCACAGCAAGAAAAACTGACTAACACAAATGGGTCGAGGGCCTGGTCAAATTCAGAAGGAAATAGAGAGCCATCAAAGGGTTCTAAAGCATCAGACTTAAAAAGATTTATCTAGAAGCAGTGTGCAGGATGTATGTGTGCCTCTACAGAGGGGCTGAAGCAGTGGTTAATTCCAGAAACTTTTTTATAGACACAGGGACCACGATGGGTTGGGCCAGGGGAGGAGATTTTGGCTCCAGACTCATAGCTTACTTCTGTTCTTGTCTCTAGGACCTGAAAATTTTCAGCAAAAGAGACATGGAAATCAGGGTACATACAGCATTCAATAGGAGGCAGGGAAAGGCAGCAGAGCTCCCACACAGGGGAAGGGTCCCAAAAGGGCCACCAGCACCCCGGTCTCAGCCTTGGATGCCACTGCTGTCCCTGTTCCTGCTCTGCTGCTACAAGTGATGTTATTTTCTTGCAGTTGGTGGTCCAGCTCTACTGCAGCTGGCGGTGGTACAGCTCTGGGGCTGCACGTGTTCCGCTCTTGCTGTCCACTGCTGCTGCTCCTCTTCACTGCTGCTTTGCGTCTCTTCTGCTGCTGGGTGCTGCTGCTCTGTTTTGCTGGCATTATAGATCTGCAAGCATTGCTCCTCCCTGCAGCTGCGGCTCTGTAAAGGCTAAGCTTATGTAGCCTGACAATTCCTCTGATTGGATCTTAGATCTGGGCCCTCACTGGTCCATTTTCAATCCCTCCCTGATCAGTTTAATCTAGAAGTCAGGGAGAGCTGCTAGCCCCAGCCCTTACCAGGGCTCACCACTCTTTATCATCACCATCAGGGAAAATGTTTTTTTGTAGTTTAATGCCTAGGTCCCACCTTCAGAACCTTTGATTTTTTGCAGTACTGGGGATTGAACCCAGGGGCATTCTACCTCTGAGATACACCCCCATCCCTATTTTTTATTCTTTATTTTGAAACAGTGTCTACTGAACTATAGCCCCAACCCCCTCAGGGAGATATTTTTAAATACCAGGAAAGCTTAACTAGGAGTGGAATACCTTAAAGAAAAGAAATGCCCCTAAAACATAACTAAGGAGTGGCATAGCCATTCTTCACGAAGCAGTCAGCAAAAAGCTATTGGCGGGATTCAATTCCCCTCCTGATTTCTCTCTTGGACGTTTAATTCCTGATCTTCCATTTTCATATCAGTTCCTGAATCTGGGAAAACATTCTAATATCCATCTCTCCCCACCACCACCCTCCAGCCCTCCTCCAGGCCCCTCCACGCAGCTCTCGGTCAACCACCCCAACACAATAACTAACTGCAGCTTCAGTTTCAAATTCTGCACTTGCCTTCTAGATTTGGTATTTTCCATCACTTTCCTAGTCCAACCCAGTAGGCCCCCATCCCCAGGAATACAAAAAGCACCGTACAAAGAAAGCATCCACTTGGGTCACTGATCAGGTGTGACAGGCTAAGACTGTGACATTACCATGGGAGAAAGAAAGAAGAGTGATATTCCACCAAACGTCAAGAATCCTTGCAGCTTATTAATGACTTCTGAGGACAGGACATGTGCACTTTGTAGGAAGAAAAATACTTGCTAGGTTGTGTGTTTTCCTGTAGAAGGACTCTGTTGCAGGTAATCATGTAATTATGGTGGTTAACTATGAGAAGAGACTGGATCGGCAGGTGTGGCAGGTGGAGCAGCCACACGTCATAAGAAAAAGATACGAGAAAGATTAGGAAACCCGCAGTGCTAAGGATTAGAACTGAGCGGGAAGGACCTGGAAGGTGTGCCAGGGTTTGCCTTGAAACACCATGTGAGTTGAATGAGCCTTCTTGAGTATATAAGGATTTTCCCTCCCAGTGGAAAACTAGATAGTAGCAGTTTGAGATGCATGTATAATTACTTTTTTATGTTTCCTGTATGGGTTTAATGGTTAAAATGGGCTCATTTTGGAATTGGTATATAAGACGAGGAAGTTCTGGACTAATGAGAACAGAGTCCTGCTTTCGTTGGCAAAGATCTCCCAGGCTGCTCTGAGGTTTCTAGGAGGCCCACAGGACTGTGTTATTACACTCAGGACCTCAGCTGGAAACTGGACACTCTGGTATTCTTGTCTTTGTTTCTTTTCCTCTGCTCCTAATTCTAAAAATGAAGACACTCTCATTTAGAGATAACACATTACGCACATTTGCACCAATGTGTTAATGATTCTCAGCTCTTCCCTTTCATGGTGATGATAGGTGTTGAGTAAGGGTAAAAGCATAGAACCCTGGGTTCCAAAAGAGAAAGAAAAAGAGAGACAGACACACAAACACACAGAGACAGACACACAGAGACAAGGTTATTTGTATAGCCACATTTGTAGCAGCATTATTCACACCAGCCAAAAGGTCCATGCAACCCCGTGGATGGATGGATACACAAAATGTGACTGATATATACAATCGATTTTTTTTTTTTGCAGTACCAGGGATTGAACCCAGGGGCGTTCTACCTCCGAGCTACACCCCCAGCCCTATTTTTTATTCTTTATTTGGAAACAGGGTCTCACTAAGTTGCGGAGGGCTTCACTAAGTAGCTGAGGCTGGCCGTGAACCCGGATCCTCCTGTCTCAGACTCCCAAGTACTGGGATTACAAGCGTGCGCCACCATGCCCGGCTACAATCAAATTTTTAATAAATTTATTAATAAATCTAATCAACATACCTAACTGACCTAAACACATCCATAGAAGGATACATTTTTATTGAGATACTTTTACTGGTGCACTGTAGTTATACATCATAGTGAGGTTCCAAGTGATACAAACAGACATGCACACAGCGCTTGGTGTGAGTCCCGTCAGATCCCACCCCGCTCTCACCCCTCCCCGTGCATGTTAGTGAGATTGGTAGTGATGCCTTCATATATTGGCACAGCATTATTTGAACTGTTTCTTTCATCAGTTCTTCTTCCCCTCCCCACTTCCCTCCCCCATCTCCTTCCATTATTCTACTGGTCTCTCTCCTCAATTATCTGAAGTCCCTTTTGTTTCCTATTTTCTCTCTGGCTAGAAGGATAGATTTTAAATCTCTCTCTCTCTGTCTCTCTCTCTCTCTCTCCCCCCCCCCAGCTCACGATGTAAGTGATTTGCTCCATCAGGCACTCTGCCTGATCTTAGATTGAAACCTTCAGAACTATAAGACAATATAAACCTTTTCTCTTCATAAGCTTCTTGCCTTGGGTATTTCATTATAGCAATGTGAAGCTGACTAATAGAGGTGGTCCCTTCTCTAGAGCCTCCAGAGTCTTCTCTTGCAGGAAGAAGGCACAGAGCAGATAATTATGTGATTACTCAAGTGTGGCCTGTAAGTTTCTCTGCAGATGCTGGCTGTAAAAGCAGAAGACTCTCAATACCTACGGGTATATCAGCCACAGGTATCCTGTTAATTCATCTCGGACTTAGCTCCCATATATCTGAAGAAATTCCTCTCTATTCTGCTTGACACGTCAGAGAATTGCCAATCCATTCTGTCAGGTGCTGTAATGGCCTGGTAGGAAGAACAAGAAGTCCCCTCGCCAAGGATCTACCCTGAACTATAAGCCAAAGAGAGTGTCTCTGGCTGGGCATGGCCATCCCTAAGAGCACACCTAGCACTTTTGTGATATTTTATTTTTATTTTTTAAATTTTTTCAAAATAGGGTCTTGCTACATACTGGCCTCAACCTGCAATCCTCCTGTCTCAACCTCCCAAGTACTGGGATTACAGGCGTGTGCCACCACGCACGGCTACACCTAGCTTTGGGAGGCTGCATTCATTCATTCATATCATGAAAGTACTACTTAACGGATCTCTATTTCAACGTCATCAGAGCAGCCGATTCATTCAGTTAAATAATGAGACCCTCATGCTGCACCGGAGTATGTGAAGAGGGAACAAGTCCGTACACCGGGACCTTGAGCATTCCTGGGGGCCTTAGCAATCACTTCTACTCTATGGAACTTTTCAGACAGGAATTTTATAAATTTTTCAAATATCCATCTCCAAATAAACTGTTAATAGGCCACACATGCTAGGCAGCACATCATCTTATCTCTTAAATGCCTTAAATAGTCAGAATGAAACAATAAAATGCGTTTGGGAAAAAGTGATTAGTCATCGTCAGCAGAAGGCTGCCTCATGAAGATAAAACCTTAGAAATGAGAATTTCCCCTTCCTTCCTTCCTTCCTTCCTTCCTTCCTTCCTTCCTTCCTTCCTTCCTTCCTCCCTCCCTCCCTCCCTCCTTCCTTCCTTCCTTCCTTCCCTTTGGAATACTGCATCAGTTGGTCATTTAGGCCCAAACTGCCTTTTCCTTCTATTGAAAAATTCTCTGTTAGTCCAGGATTACTGAGGTAAATACTTTCAATAGCTCATCTGAAACTCTTTTCCATTTGTTTTGTATCACTAAATTTTTGATGGCTCTAGTGTTTCTTATTTTTTTAAAGGCAACTTTGAAATTTGTCAAGAGATGGGATTGTGTCTTTTTCTCATTGTTGGAGGCTTTCTAAAGAACCATATATTCATGCATTACTAATGTAACTAAAAATTTAGAAAGTATAGACAATAGCTTGATAAAAAGATGTTAAAGCCAGGCGTGGTGGTACATGCCTATAATCCCAGTACTTGGGAGGCTGAGACAAGAGGATTGCAGGTTTAATGCCAGCCTCAGTGACTTAGTAAGGTCCTCAGCAACTTAGCAGGGCCTTATTTCAAAATAAAAAATAAAATAGGGCTGGAGGTGTAGCTGGGAAGTAGAATGCCCCTGAGTTCAATCCCCAGTACCGAAACAAACAAACAAACAACACCAAAAAAGGGAGAAAAAACCCTGATGTTGTAACTGATTTGGAGGTGATATTAATGACAATTCTTCAGAGAAATAATCAATACTAGATATATACACATATATAAATTCAGAGGGAGGGAGAAAGAAGAGGCACAGGAGGAGGAGGAGGAGAAAGGGGAAGAAGAAGCAGGGAGACAGAGAGGGAGAGATTGACTGTAATGAATGGGTTTATGGGATTACGGAGGCCGAGGAGTCCTGAGATCTGCTGTTGTCAAGATAGAGACCCAAGAAGGCCAGTGGCGTGAGTTCCAGTCCAAGTTCAGTATGGAAGGTAACAGCAGACTGCTGCTTCAGCTCAAAACAGCAGGCAGAGAGAGCTCCCCCTTGCTCAGCCTCTTTGTTGTATCAGGCCTTCAACAGATTAGATGAGGCCCACCCACACTGGGAAGGGCAACCGCTTTACTTAGTCTAACCAACACCCTCACAGACATCCTCAGAATATCATTTCCTTCCAGGTGTTTCTGCCGCAGCCTCCTGGGGTGATGCTGTACCTGAAAATCACTCAGGGACATAATTTAGAGGTAGGAAAATGAGATAATCTCTGATCCCATATGCAACTAGCTCATATTTATCCATGTATACTTACTTATATATGCATATATGGAAGTATGTCCATATGAATTTGAAAGTCCAGAGCCATATTTATAGACACAAGCATATGCATGTATACCTACCACTCAAGCACACGGAAAGAGGGATCCAAACAAGTAACAAGGGAGTGTCTAGCTCATAACTTTGCCACTTGTTCCTTTTAAAACTTTATTTTTATTTTGGTCCAATACATTCTTATTAACATTGTTTTGACTTATAATGAATGCTCAGTGGGACATGCTGCTTCAGTGTGTTTGGAAACATCTTCTTATGCCTTTACCATTGCCATTTTTAAAGAAACCTTTGCAAAGGTCATGATGGAGGAAAAAAATCCCCAAATACCAGAGGCTTATTATTAATGTTATTTTACAAGTCAAATTATACAGCAGAAGTTGTGTTGGAAGTGATAAGAAAGAATGATGAAAAATTCAGTAACTAGCCATGATTGACAGGAAAAAAATATGAAAAAGTGCTTATCTTACATGTTTTCACATGCCCTGTGTCCACTACATCTTTTTTTAAGTGAAACTACTGATTACATTACTGTTTATATAGTAATTTTCTGCCCCTCGACATGAACATATGTGAGATAACCTATTCCTCTGAATGAAGGGGAGCAGCAAGGAAAATGTGTTAAAAACAAAGGAACTTATTTGGTTTCTTAGAGAGCTCATTAAGGTAATCTCACTCAGTTCTTAGGGTGGCTGAGCCTGGAAAATCAGGCTCAAGAACATCTGTCTCATGGAAAGAGAATCTATAATTCGAGGTGAAAGAATAAAAGTGGAGACAAATGTTACTTCAGCTTATTTGGTGAAAATCCATGGGGTTTTCAGGTGTGGGGGGAAGGGAAGGTTGTGCCAACCCTACCTGCATCTTTAATTTGCAGAAGCTTGGCTCGTGGTATAATCCATACACTCAGCAGTAAGAGATAGCATGCTTAATTACTTCAGAGACCCAGAGAATAGCAGCAAGATCTTTATTAACAGAGGCGTCTCTGGCCTCCCGTGCTTCTTTGATAAACTGATTACTGCTTTATTGGGACCTGTCTTTTCAGGACCATGGACAGCTCAGCCGCAGCGGGAAGTGTCTTTCCTGCCTCTGTCTTCCACTTTGAGAGGTTTGGAGGAAAATAACCCTGCAAGATTAACTCTTCACACCTCTACTTGGCGGACAAAAAGACCTGATGCTCATAAAAAACTAAATGACACACAAATCATGTGCAAAAAGCCATAAATCAGTCTCGGCAGTGACATAGTGTAGTGTAGAGTTACTTAGAGCTAGTGAGCGCCAGTGTCCTCACTCTGTGAACCAGATGTAAGGGTGTCTTCCAGGCAGAGTTGGGAGGCTCAGAGATAAAACAGATAAAATGCCTAGCACAATCTGACAAAGAGTCTGGGCTCCAACATGACAGTCGATAATAAGATCAACACTCAACACATACACCCGTACTGGGAAATGAACACCCAGGCTTCTGCTAATACCCCAAAAGAGGGAAGGCTGTGAATTCCAGAGAGCTCAGAGTCCTACCTGTCTTTGGGGGCGGGGGGATACTGGGGATTGAACCCAGGAACATTCTACCTATGAGCTACACCCCCCAGCCCTATTTTATTTTTTATTTTGAAATGGGGTCTTGCTAAGTTGCTGAGGCTGGCCTAGAACTTGTGATCCTCTTGTCTCAGCCACCATGCCCTGCTGATAACTGCCTTTTTATAAGTAATATACTCGCCATTCAAGGTCAGGAGCTTCAAAGATAACTGTGGTATCCCTATCTTTTCTGAAATCATAAGTATTAGCAAAACCATATTCACATAGTTGGGTCATTCGAACCAGAATTTGGCAATCCTAGCAGACTGGACCCTTCTGTCCAAACTCAAAACCTTGTTCTCTAGTTTTCTAGACTTTCCAACAGTCTCTCCCTTATGTCCTATTGATATCACTAATAGCCGTTCTCTCTTTCCCTACTTACCCCCTCTGCTTTGCATGGAATGTTTATTGAATGCCTGCTGTGCACCAAAGGCCATGTGAGAAGACAGGCATTAAATAAGCAATTACCATAAAGTAGGAGTGTTATCATCTATAAAGATCTTCCTGTTTCAGAGAAGTGAAAAGCAATTCTTTCTTATAAAAGCCCAAGGACTCTGCTCCAAATGGAAGAGAAGTGACAGGGGAAATCATTACCATTACAATAGCCCCGCTGTCACCCTGCAGCAGGTGTGTAATGGCAAAACCCAGCCTTTCGAGCCCCTAAAATCAAGTATAAGAACTTTCTTAGTGCTGTCATCTTTCTCCTCTACTGGAGAACACATCAGAGTGCAGTCTTTTTAAATGTATTTAACGCAAAAAAAAAAAGGGAAAACCTTCTAGCAGTGCATTAAAATAAATGTACATCACGAAGCCTTGCATCATGCCAGCACTCACGTTGGAATGAATGCGCATGGAGGAGTTTTAAGATTTGGATTATTGATAATTCAGTCTGGAACAAGTGTTTGGGAGTTGTTGGTTTTATGATTAACGCAGATGCTGAACGTGTACATTGTGAATGCTTTTCCACTTCTGAGCCACATTGCTCAACTCACTGCATAAACTTCATGTCCAAGGCTTATTGTATGGGGCACATCTAATACTAGTGAGGACTGTGTGCCAATCTCCATGCTTGAAGGACTTTGAGAGCATTAATGGATACAGTCATACCCTTTCTACAGGAGGTGAGTTCTTATTTTCAGAGACTCTAGACTACATGTTCTTCATGTCAGGATGCTAAGGGAGACAGCGATGGGACTTTGGTATTAAGTATAGAAAATCCTTATCTTCAATTTTAATAAGGGTCTTTAATTGTGTTCTCCCTAATTCTCTTTAACTTTCATTCTCTCCTCTTTTTTTCTATTTTTTTTTTCTCACCAACCTTTGAGATCAGCAGTTTGAAAAGAAAATATATTAAGGAAGAAATCAACAGAAGAAAAAGATGTGAAATTTAAAAGAAAAAATATGTTGTTTGTAAATAAGTTATGCTAGCTTACATGATAGTTAACTTTCCTTCCCATGACTTATTACTATTTTATTAAAAAGGATAATAACAGCTATCATGTGTTGAGTATTTTATCTACTACGTGTTGTCCCAGGCACTGGGGATAAAGTTTTTTGATGAAAAAGACAAGGTACTTGCCTTCAAGGAATTTATGGTATATTGGGACGAGAACCGTGGAATCAGGTGTCTTTGATGTGATGCACTAAGTATGATAGTTGCACTGATAAGCTGTAAGGACGTATAGAAAAAGAGCATATGTGCTAATCTGAATCAGTCATGGAAGATACAGCTGATGATACCTGGGCAGAGTCTTAGAAGATGAATAGGGGTTGGTTATCAGGGCAAAGCAGGATGTCTTAAGTCTATTTTGTGTTGCTCTAAAAAAATATCCTAGGCTTGGTACTTTATAAAGGAAAAAGGTTTATTTCGCTCACAGTCCTGGAGGTCCAAGAGCATGTTGCCAGTAACCTGGTGAGGATCCCCCTGGCTGCATCACAACACGGCAGGGAAATGGAAAGGGAACTGGCCACGTGCAGAGAGCCAAGCATGGGGGGTCTTACTTAATACCAACCTGTTCTGGTGAGAACTCACTGCAAGAGCCCAGCACTGACCTCTCCAGAGGCAATGCCCATGACCTGCTGACCTCCTGTGTTAGCTTCTTGCTGCTGTGACATATACCTGAGAAAAACAACATAGACAAGGAAAGATTGGTTTTGGCTCACGGTTTCAGGGGATTAGTCCATGGTAGACCAGCTCCATTGCTCTGCGGTGAGGCAGAACATCATGGCGGAAGGGTGTGGTGGAGGAACACTGCTCAGCCCATGCTCAGCAGAGAGAAAGGGGGGTAGGGACAAAAACGATACACCCTTCTAGCGCACACCCCCAGTGACCTATTTCCTGCAACCATGATCCACCGCCTACAATTTCTGCTACTGCCAGAAGTCCACTTAGCCGTCAGTGGATTATCCCTTAATAAGGTCACAGTCTTCATGATTCAATCACTTCCCCAAAGCCCCACCTCTGAACACCGCTGCACTGGGGACCACGCCTTCCACATGTGAGCCACAGTCTAGATCCAGACCATAACACCTTCCACTAGGCCCCACCTCTTAAAGGCTCCACTACCTCAATACCACTACACTGGGGTCCACTCTCCCAGCAATGTCCCCCAGTCTTTGGGGGACCACACTCAAATCATACCTACACCATAGCACACAGAGAGGGATCTCAGTATCAGCAAGAAGGTTGGGCCCAGCATGGTATGTGTGGTGGGCAGGGATGGTTGGAGAGAAACAGGCCAAGGAAGCAGTAGACTATTTACCCTTGTTACAGCATAACGATAAAGGCAAAGAATAACAGGAGTTAAATTTGGAACATGGATAGAAGCCAACCCCACAGCTAACAGGAAGCTGTAATCTCCCTCTGGTGGCACGGTATTATCTATATTGTACACATTTTATGGGATGAAACTGCATTCCCAGATATATTTTTCATAAAATTTATTTCTCTCATCCGAGCCTCTAATGGCACCAGCGGCTACAGTTTCTCAAGATTCTAAATGAGATAAGGGTTTTTCTGCCCGTTCAATCACTCTATGAATATTGATGTCCAGCTTTGCACTAGGCAACAGGGAGCGAAGGCTAACAAGATCACACAACCCTCAAGGAGCCCACGATCCGGTGCGGAAAGAAGCAAGAGTACGAGCGACTCTCAGACTTTGGAATACAAACTGATAGAATTATGCTCAAGGAGTCATGGGAGCACAGACAAGGGTAAATTAGCCTGGTTGGGCTCCCAAAGCAAAGTACCAGGTCCTGGGGGGGGGGGCTCAAACAACAAACACTTATTGTCTCTCGGTTCTGGAGGCTGTAAGTTGAATATTAAAATGTTTGTGGGTTGTTTTCTTCTGAGGCCTCCCTTCTGGGCTTACAGATGGCAGCTGTGTTAGTTTTCTGTCACTATAACTAATACCCGAGGCAATCAACTTATAGAGATAAAAGGTTTCGGTGGTGCACGCCTTGGGAGGCCAAGACAGGAGAATCCCAGGTTTGAGGCCAGTGCGTGGTAACTTAGCAAGACCCTGTTTAAAAAAAAAAAAGATAAAAGGTTTATTTTGGCTTGCAGTTTTGGAGATTCTAGTACAGGGTCAGCCAGCCCTGTTGCTTTGGGGCCTGTGGGGAGGCAGCGCATCATGGTAGGAAGCACACGAGAAGACTGCTCACCTCATGGCCAGGAAGCAAAAGACAAGAAGAGGAAGGCGCTAGGGTCCCAACCCCTCAAGGGCATGTCCCCTTGACCTAAATTCTTTCCATTAGGCCCCACCTCTTAAAGGTCCCATCACCTCTCAGTGGTCAGAATTTGGGGTACTGTTAAGATCCAAACTGTAGAAGCTGTCCCCTCGCTGTGTCCTCACATGGCCCTTCCTCTGTATATACAGGCAGTCCTGCTAGCTCTTGTGTGTCCAAAATTTATCTTGCAAGACACCTGTCAGAATGGACTGGGGCCTACCCCAGTGGCCTCATTTTCATTTAAACATCTCTTTAAAGGCCCTATCTTTAAATACAGTCACATTGAGGGGACCCAGTAAGCCCCTAGCAAGGGTTATTTCACAGTGTGGGGCTAGAAGGGGGATCAAAAGACATGCCCAAGTTGGGTATGGTGACCCATGCCTATAATTCCAGTACTCGGGCAAGCCGAGACAGAAGGATCCCAGGTTTCAGGCCAGGCTCAGCAACTTAGTGAGACCCTCAGCAACTTAGCAAGACCCTGATTCAAAAGAAAAAATAAAAAGGGCTGGGGGTATAACTCAGAGGTAGAATGCCCCTGGCCTCAATCTCCAGGGCACCCAAGAAGACATGTTTGAAGTTACTCCTGAAAGTAAGCGAGGGACTCACCGCAGGCTTTAAGTAGAGGAGGGGCACCATGAAATCTGTGTTTGGAGAAACTGCCTCCTTGCAGAGACAGAGAGGCTGCTGTTGGTGTTGAGAAAACAATGAGGAGGGCATGCACAAAGGCAGTGGGGGGGGGGGAAGGAAGCTTCCTAAGATGTTTAGGAAATATTGTAAACCAGACTTGATCTCCTGGATGTGTGGGGTTGGTGAGGGGAGAGAAGGTGAAGGGAGACGAAAGAGCTATGTTCTCAACTTTCTTGTCAGTAGGTTCAGAATAACCAGGACTGGAGGCTCTCCTGATAGGTTTGTTTGTTTTGGTTCTGGGCTGCATTAGCTGCCTTGATGTATGCTATAGGTTGGTGTTGAGCATCCCCCAGCAGTCCCTGTGTTACAGGCTTGGCTCCCACGGTGCTGCTATTGGGAAGCGATGAAACCTTTAAGAGGTGAGGCCTCAGCTGGGTGTGGTGGTGCACACCTGTAATCCCAGTACTTGGGAGGCTGAGACAGGAGGATCGCAGGTTCGAGGCCAGTGCACCTATAACTTAGCGAGGCCTTCAGCAACTTAGCAAGACCTTGTTTCAAAATAAAAAGGCCTGGGGTGTAGCTCAGAGGTAAAACACCTTTGGATTCAATCCCCAGTACCAAAAAAAAAAAAAAGAGGTGGGGCATAGTGTGGGGTCTTTAGGTCCCTGGGGTTGTGCCCTTGAAGGGGATTGTGGGACCTCAGTCCCCCTCCTCCCTCCTGTCTTGCTGTCTGGCCATGAAATGAGCTGTTTTGCTCCATTACACGCTCCTGCTATGAAGTGCTGCCTTGAGACAGACCCCAAAGCGACAGGGGTCAACTGAATCTCCAAAACTGTGAGTCAAAGTAAACCTTTTCTCCTTGTAAGTTAATCATCCCAGGTATTTTTATAGAGATAAAAAGCCGGCTAACACAATGCAGGACACGGCACAAATGAAGGAACGAAGTTTTGTTAGTGTAATAAGCTGAATTCGGTCTCCCCCGAACCCACAGGACTTAAGTCCTCAGCCCCTGTACCCTACAACATGGCTATTTTGAGATAGGGCATTCCGAGAGGCAATGAGGTAAAACGAGGCCCTTGGGGTGGGCTCCAATCCAACATGGCAGATGTGCTTATTAGAAGAGGACAGGCAGGCACATAAGGAGACACCAGGGGTGTGCGCTCAGAGAGAAGGCAGCCGAGAAAGAGGCCTCGGAGAGCCCACCACGAGCACACTTTGATCTCAGACTTCCAGCCTCCAGCACCGTGTGAAGGAAATGCCTGGCGTTGCTGTTATTGTTTGGGTACTTGGAATTGAATCCAGGGGCATTCTATCTCTGAGCTACACCCCAGCCCTTTTTATTTTTTATTTTTATTTTTATTTTTATTTTTATTTTTATTTTTTGCAGGACCAGGGATTGAACCCAGGGGAGTTTTACCTCTGAGCTACACCCCCGGCCCTATTTTTTATACTTTATTTTGAAACCGGGTCTCACAAAGTTGCGGAGGGCCTCACTAAGTAGCTGAGGCTGGCCGCGAACCCTGATCCTCCGGTCTCCGCCTCTCAAGTACTGGGATTACAAGCGTGCGCCACCACACCCGGCCCTGATTTTTTATTTTGAAACAGGGTCTCGCTAAGTTGCTGAGGGTTTTTGATAAGTTTCTGAGGCTGGCCTCAAACCTGCGATCCTCCTGTCTCAACCTCCCAAGTACTGGGATTACAGGTGTGTGCCACCACGCCTAGCTCTAGAGCGGTGTCTATTAATGATGACATAACAAATCTCTCGTTGATCCCCTCAGGTCCTGTCTGGGTCATTTTCTATCAGGCTGTGATGTGGCACTGCCAGGCCTCAGCCACCGTGAGGGACAGTGGCCTGCTCTCCCTGAGTGGCCCCAGGTGCCCTGCTTGTTTAGGACAGTTCTGAGTTCTCAGGGTTTGCTTTTGTTTGTCCTGGTCTCCTCCCCCTGCCCAGGCTGCCACTCTCTACAGCTTTCTGAGGCCTTGGAAGCCTCCTGCCTGCCTCCCAAGGTGGCCTCTTGCTACCTGTGAGTTGCACATTGGATAACCAAGTTGGTCGGAATACCGAGTGAGGGAGGAGGAAACAGGTACTCAAGGAAGACCTAAAGAAGAAAGTACACGAATGTTTCTGCACAAATCTGGCGACTTCTCTTTTAGCTCCTGGGGGAACATTTTAACTTCCTTCCTGGGTGTTGGCGGCAGGGTGGGGGTGGGGAGGGTTGAGAGTACCCTCTAGATGACGTGGAGATAACTGAGGCACTGATCTTCTGGCCACAGTGATGGTAAATCTTCTTTCTGTAGGTGTGACGTAGTTTCCCAGGGCAGATCGTGAGGTTATTTATATGTTTCACCTGCTTAGCATCTACCCGTCTTGTAGCATGATCTGCTGCTCCACAGACCTGCTGTCAGGACACTGCCTTCACGCCTCCCTGGCCTGGCACTCTGCTACATTCGTAATTTTCATGGAAGACAGATGCCATTTATGTCCCAGCACCTCCGTAAGAATCCACCTATTTGCTAGAACTGATTCAGAACCAACACACACATCAAGGCCTATAGACGGCTGAAGCGATTTTTTTCCATGTCAAAAAAAGTCTCGAGAAGCCGGGCGTGGTGGCGCACGCTTGTAATCCCTGTACTTTGGGAGGCGGAGACCGGAGGATCCGGGTTCGCGGCCAGCCTCAGCTCTCTCCTCTCTCTCTCTCTACCTAGTGAGGCCCTCCGCAACTTCGTGAGACCTGGTTTCAAAATAAAGTATAAAAAATAGGGCCGAGGGCATAGCGCGGAGGTAGAACACCCCTGGGTTCAATCCCCGGTACCGCAAAAAAAAAAAAAAAGTCTTGAGGACCAAAATTGAAGTTAGGCCGACCAGCCCAGGAGACAGAGGCCTCTGGTGAGGGTTCAGCTGGCGCTGGTTCCCATGGACCCGGACGTGGCGGGTGGGAGCATGGTGGTACCTAAGGGGAAGATGCTCAATTTGAATTAAAGATGCTTTCTGGGGATTGAACCCAGAGACATTCTACTTCTGAGCTGCACCCACAGCCCTATTTTTATTTTTTATTTTGAAACAGTCTCACTGCGTTGCTGAGGGACCTCGCCGTCTCAGCCTCCCAAGTGCTGGGATTACAGATGGATGTGCGCCAGTGTGCCCATCTTAAAGATGCTTTAAGTGAAGTGATTTTCTTCTCTGCTGCTCAACTCTGAGAAGAGCTGCATGAGGACCCTGCGGGCTGGACATCTCTGGCGTGTGCGCTGACCAAGCTTGTTCTCTGGACTCCTAAACAGTAGCTGCGGTGGATCAGGGAAGGATAAAGTGGGCCGCTCATATGCTCAACCATCTTTGCTGCCACTTCCAGAACCCAATATCCTCCTAGCGTCCATGTCTTTCCCAAGCTATTTGAAATCTGACATCCTTACTCTGTCAGCAGATATGGAGAGAAGAGATAGACAGGAAAGATAAATTTTATGGGCACGGTATGGCTCAGAAAAGCCATTTTGAAGCCGGGCGTGGTGGCGCACACTTGTAATCCCAGTACTTTGGGAGGCGGAGACCAGAGGATCCGGGTTCGCAGCTCGCTCTCTCTCTCTCTCTCTCTCTCTTTCTCTCTCTCCCTGTCTCTCTCTCTCTCTCTCTACTTAGTGAGGCCCTCCGCAACTTCGTGAGACCCGGTTTCAAAATAAAGTATAAAAAAAATAGGGCCGGGGGCGTAGCGCGGAGGTAGAACGCCCCTGCGTTCAATCCCCGGTACCGCAAAAAAAAAAAAAAAAAAAAGCCATTTTGACATACCAGGCAGTATTTTAAAAAAACACAGAGACCAACAGCAGAGAAGAATGGCAATCCCTCTCATATTTCTTACCCTCTGCAGTGTCTTTTTGTGGCTCCAGCCCCATCTCCCAGCCCCATCTGGAATACTGATGGTCCTACACATAGGATTAGCCTTGACATAACCAATGGGCTTACAGGTGCTCGTGTGTGTGTGTGTGTGTGTGTGTGTGTGTGTGTGTGTGTGTATGTGTGTGTTAGTTACTGGGGATTGAAGCCAGGGGCATTCTATCTCCAAGCTTCACCCTCAGCCCTATTTTATTTTATTTATTTTTATTCTTTTGGCAGTACCAGGGATTGAACCCAGGGGCGTTCTACCTCAGGGCTATACCCCCAACCCTATTTTTTATTCTTTATTTTGAAACAGGGTCTCACTAAGTTGCGGAGGGCCTCACTAAGTACCTGAGGCTGGCCACGAACTCGGATCCTCCGGTCTCAGCCTCCCAAGTACTGGGATTACAAGCGTGCGCCACCATGCCCGGTTATTTTTTATTTTGAAATAGGGCCTCACTAAGTTGCTGAAGCAAGTCACGAACCTGCGATCCTCCTGTCTCAGCCTCCCAAGTACTGGGATTATAAGCGTGCATCACCATGCCCAGTTAGGGAGTCTGTTTTTAGTCCATATTTATTCCACAAATGTTAAACACTTACTGACTGCCAGACACTGAGCTAAGTACTATAAGAGGGGTTATTAAGATGAGTCAGACAGGAACCCTGTTTTCAAAGCATTTGCCATTTGGAGTCTAGCGGGGGCCATAAGAACGTCACATACACACAAGATGGCGAGCACTGTGGTGGAATCAAGATGGCCAACAATTCTCCACGGTGAGATGAGGAGCAGAGTCCACCTGCCTTCAAATCCTATCAGTCCTGCAGTTTTTTCTGAACCCGTAGAGTGAGTGCTAGTGATGCCATGTGACTTCAGAGGTGGCCTCAAGATGTCTGTACCTTCTGCCTCTGGTGCGTGGAATGCTCCCCCATAAAGTCATGGAAGAGCTGGGCCTCATGAGACCACCATGCTATGAGGAACCCCAAAGGAGCCACATGGAGAAAGGGGCCATCTGTGGGACTGCTGAGGGGCCAGAGGTGTGAGGACCCCTTCTGGACCCTCAGCCCTGTCCAACCCCCGCGGCAAGTGTGTGTCTACCATGTGGCTGATGGAAACGCCACATCAGCCCTCAGGACGAGGAGCACGCAGGAGGCTACCATTGCAAGCCGCTAGGTCTGAGGGTGGATTGTCGTGCAGCCAGGGACAACTGGCATCTGGGGGAAGCAGAGCAGAGAGAGGAAGTAGTCTTCTTAGAGCCAGGTGCGATAGTGCACACCTGTAATCCTAGTACTTAGGAGGCTGAGACAGGAGGATAGCAGGTTCGAGACCAGTCTTAGCAACTTAGAGAGACCCTCAGCAACTTAGCAAGACCCTGTCTCAAAATAAAAAGTAAATTAGGGCTGGGGTATAGCTTGGAGGTAGAATGCCCCTGGGTTCAATCTCCGGTATTGAAAAATAAAAAATAAAAAGAATCCTGGGGCAGAGAAAATAATTCTGGCCTCATTCAAGGGAAAAACACACTGAAATATTTAGAGGTTAAAGAACAAAATATATATAACTAACACTCAAATACTTTAAGAAAAGAGTCATCTTTCTCTCTAAAATAGAACATAATATACAATATAATCGTATATCAGAGAGTGTGTAAATAATGAAGCAAGCGGGGCAAAATATTAACAATAGGTGAATCTGGGAGAAATGGATGCTCATTGTACTGTAGTCATCCTTGCAATTTTCTGAGGGTTTGAAATTACATACGTCCATATTAAAAGTTACTGAAAAATAAGTCCCGATATAGACATATGTACCCTTGTGGATATAGTTCTGTTTTCCTAGTGCATACCTATCGATGGTAGTGGACCAGAGAAGCCACGAAACCTCCGGGGCTCCTGGGTTTCCAGGGCTGAGAAGGAAACCAGCATGTTGGCTCTGACCTGACCTCGGCCACCCCAAGTAAGAGCCACACCTCCCATTACTAACCCAGGGACAAAGCGGTGCTCCGGGGACATCACTGTGAGCTTCGTGTTTCATGAGTGTTTGTCTTGCTCCCCAATTAGGTGTCAAGCGCCAACAGAGCAGGTGACAGGCCACTGGTAACATGGCATTCATTCATTTAGGCAATCATTAATTCCTGAGTTCATGGAATTTAATTCATTGGATTGAATCCAACATTTATTTGGATGAGTCTTCTGGTCATCTGTCTGGCTTGTCTCTCTCCTAGTAACTAGAATAATGCCAGATATAGACTCCGGGTGCTAAGCTTTACAGCCATTGCCTGCACCCCCAACTCTGGCCGGCAGAGTGGCCACTGGGGAGTAGGGGCGAGGGTGTTCCTGATGGCCATACACTCCATCCGCCCCAGAAATGGAAAAGTAAACCCCATCTCTCACTCTTCAGATAAAAGAATACTGGCTTAGTTTTTTTTCCTTCTTACCATTGTATGGTAGAATCATTTAGCGTCTCTGTTTAAGGGTCCTACATCCCCTCTAATCCCTACCCTCATCCTCGTGGCCCATAATTGTTCTATATGGAGTCTTTTTGTTGTTGTTTTTTAACCAGACAGGGTTGTTATGTTTGGCAGCCACCATTTAGCCTGTGTTATTAGTTTACTTCCTGTTTTAGCAGGAGGTGTGATTATTGAATATTTTCTGTTTTTAATACATGACTTCCCTAGCTCTGGTTTCATAGAATTCCCATGAAAAGGGGCTTTCATGAGCCCCTTGGTTCCGATCCTCGCTTTCCTCCACCACTGTCTTAATCTGGGATTTTCTGGCCTGTTCTCTAAGTAGCAGGGACTTGTCTAGCGCAATCAGAGGCAGCCTTAATTGGTCTCTGGATCTTGTAACATCTCCCTGCTGGGGAGAGCTACTTTAAGAAAAAGATTGCTCAAAGCAGGCTGCAGGCTACTGCGTGCTGCCTCTGAGGCAGAGAAAAGATGGCATTCACGTGACAGAAAGAGACTTAGAGTTAGATTTCCTTTACTGCCAAGTGTTCCAAGTGTTTAAGCGCCTTTGATCCAGGCAGGAGAGACTCCGAGGGCTCTAGAGCATCACCTCCCAGGGCCCCCCACCCTCCTCTCCTCCCCACCTCCATAGCTTTGGGCTGCTGCTCCAGGGGAGAAAGGAGAGGTATGAAATGAAGAAGAAAAGGCAGATTGGAGACCGGGTGAATGTAGAGAACAATGTAGGTCAAAGTAGAGAAGAAAAAAGCTAATCAGCACTCCCTTCCCCCACTCCACCCTGTAGCTGGAAAAACAGCTGAGGTTCCTTTAATTTAACCCTAACCTCCCTGGAAAGAGCCGGGCAGGGAAAGCCTTCCACTCTGCAAAGCTGTGCTCAGCATTTGCCATTCAGAGCAAGAGCTGAGAAACCAGGAGGAAGTAATGTGGGGGAGCATTCGTTCTGCTTCTTCCCCTTGTATCCTGGAGAAAAAAACGCATGTGAGTAAGAAAAGAAAATAAATAAACCTTCAATATCCCAGGCTACAGAGGCACGCCCTAGGAAATTCTGCAAAGTCACGCTGATCTGAGGGTGTCAGACGATGAACCAGAAATATTGCCAGAAAGAAAAATAGACAAAAGACAATTTGAAAAGCTTCCTGGCCTAAAAATCCTCAGCCTGCGAAAACCCCATCATTTACTGTATACCATCTGGAGAGCTGCGTAGGCAGCTTTGCACAAGTATGCCTCCTACTGTATACACCTTAATTATTGTATTTTATGGGAGTATAAATTTTATTGAAATACAAATTTGTTTACCCCCTTTCTTTTCCTGCCGTATGGTTAATGATTGAACCCGTCTCATCAGCTTCATGGGAACAGGAAGAAGAATAAAGTTTCATAATAACATATTATTCCAGAATAATGATATCTCAGCCCTACCCAGAGAGAAGGTCCGATCCTGCCTTGGGAGCTGCCTCCCTCGAGAACTTAAAGTACCATTTGAAAATCTCTCTGCAGATGAATCGTCCTCCACCACTTGCTCTCAAAGCACGTGTGAGGGGTTTGTACCGATCATAAAATAGAAAACACCTCAAAAGTCCCCCCTCATGCCTGGAGAGGGAAGGCAGATCTTTTCTGAGGTTGATTCATTCCTGACAAAGGAACTTTTATTATGTCCTAACAGAAAAAAATATTCCTCTTTCTTCTGAAATGACATTTTCTGGTGAGACAGGAGGATCCGTCTGCCCTGCAAGGAGGGGGAAGCTTTTCAATGCATTCAGTATCTCCTCTTTTCATTTAAAAAATTCTCTCCTAGTGATCTCCAGAATGAGGTTGAAGACCAGAGGGGTTTGTGGAAGTGAACAGCACCGGGTGCTTTCTGTTGTTGTTGTTTTTATTTATTTATTTCATCAGTCCTATCCTGCCGCTGCCTAAGAAGGGAGAAGGAAAGGAAGTCCTAACAACTTTCACAGGGAAGATAATTGTTCCTTCGCTGTGTTAACAGGGGGAGGGAAGTTGCCAAACGCAACTAGCAGGGCTCAAAAGGAAGCTCAGAACGGACCACTCTGATTGACCCAGTGTCTGCCTGGGATTGTCCCTTCCATTGCTGTCTGGGATCACCCCAACTGATCCCAGCAGCTGGAAGAGACGGGGCCTTCAGTAAACCAGGAGCCTAGGGTGAAAGGGGGTGATGGATAGAGTGAGTCATCCTCAGCCAAGGAATAAAGACTGGGAAGGCAAGAAGGCCACGCCAGGTTGATGCTAATTCTGGATACAGGAAGGGGTGTGGATCTGTGGGCAAAGGATGTGGCCAAAGTGACATGTGCACTCACCCTGGCAGGGCAGCCCAAGGTAATGGAGGGACGCTTCTAAATTCCCAGCCAGGCAGTGTCTAAGGATCCGCCCGCCGCTCCTTCTCTGCCCTAGTACAGCACATCTATCGGTGATGATGATGATGATGATGATGACGGTGACAAAATGCATCTTATTATTCTGTCAACCATCCACTGTCCTCCTCACACACATCGGTTCCTTGTGAGGTAAGCCATTTTGGAGAGAAGAAATATCAAAGTACAAAATTTAAATAATTTCTCCTAGCCAAACTTGGTGGTGCACACCAATAATCCCAGTCCTTGGGAGGCTGAAACAGAAGGATCGCAGGTTTGTGGCCAGCCTCAGCAACTTAGTGAGACCCTCTTTCAAAATAAAATATAAAATAGGGCTGGGGGTGTAGCTCAGAGGTAGAATGCCCCTGGGTTCAATCCCCGGCACCACAATAAATACGTAAATAAATAAATAGTTTCTCCTAATCTCACAACAATAAAGTCAGGATTCAAATTACTCTGAGTATATAATTCCACATCATGTGTTTTTCGCTATACCACGCTCTCATCCTGAAGTCATCCAAGAACAACCCAATCTGAAGAAGGAGGGCTGGCCTTTAAGAACTGTCTAGTCATCATGCTGAACAGTATATTTAGCCTGCCAAGGGCAGGATTTCAAAGTAAGGTCATATATTTCACAGGCTTCTGTTTTATGCTTTTGTGTTTGACAAGTTCAAGGTTGCCTGGAAACAACTTGCAGAAGAAATGAAAAACCAATATCACACTTTAAAAAAAAAATCCCAAACTCTAATTGAATTTATTACTCAGATAGGAATTCTGGTTTCAAAATTCTATTTTTATATGGCCTTCAGAAAGTTAGCTTCACTTCAACAAATAAAACTCATTTGAAATGCCTTTGTAAATTCGCAGGTGCTTCAGAGATCTCAATAATGCCAATAATGCCTTCCTGCTAGTCAGACAGTGCTAGGCACTATGGGGAAGAGAATTAGAGATGTAACCTCCCCCTCGAGGTGCCCATTAGCTAGCTGGGAGGGATGTACAGATGCCCCTTGACTTAGGATGGGGTATATCCCAATAGACACATCATAAATTGAAAGTATCATAAGTCAAAAATGCATTTAATGCACCTAACCTACCAAACATCCTAGCTTAGCAACACGGTACACAGCAGGATACAGATTGTTTTCCCAGCTAAATGCATGGCTGACTGGGAGCTGCCCAGCATCCAAGACAGGATTCAACTGACTGCGTATTGCTAGCAAGTTGCTTGGCTGTAGCTTTGAGCCTGTGGCAGCATAGTGTATCATGGAGGGAGTGCAGAGCAGAGGAAATGCTCGTTTCATGATACCCAGGAAGTGAACGGTGAGAGAGGAAGAGGCTGAGGTCTAATATCCCCTTCAAGGGCATGACCCCATGACCTAACTTCCTCCCATGAGGCCCCACCTCCTGAAGACTCCACTCCCTCCCAAAAGCAGCACAGACTGGAGACTGAGCCTTTAGCTCATGGGCCTTTAGGGGATATTTAAGATCCAAACCATAGCACTACTGCATGCATACTGTTTGTACACATCATAAAGCCAAAAAGGCCTAAGTTGAGCCATAACAAGCCAGAGGCCCTCAGTATAACCATCAAAGAAGAGTTAGTAGATGAATGAAGTCCAGAGAGAAAGGGAGGACTGTGTACGGTGGTCAGTACTTGGAGGTTGGTAAGAAACTTAGGCTGGGTGTGGGGACCAAGGATATCACAAGCAATAAAAACACATGAGCTCACAAGCACAGGTGAGCAGGGCGGCATGAAGACAGGGCTATATATATATATATATATATATACATACACATACATATATGTGTGTGTGTGTGTGTGTGTGTGTGTGTGTGTGCATGTATAGATTGGAGGTAGAATGCCCCTGGGTTCAACTTCCAGCACCAATAAATAAATAAATGAATGAAAAATAAAAAGGGCTGGGGATATAGCTCAATGATAGAGCATCCTTGGGATCAATCAGCAGTACCAGAAAGGGAGAAATGAAAGAAGGAAGGAAGGAAGGAAGGAAGGAAGGAAGGAAGGAAGGAAGGAAGAAAGGAAGGAAAAGAAAGAAAGAAAGAGATTCTGTATCCATCAGCATTCTTGCAGCCATAATCTAAATATGTGAGCATATAACTTAGAGGAAAGAAGATTTGCTTGCCTACGGTTTCAGGTTCAGTCCGTGTGAGGCCGAGGACAGTGGATCTCAGGGCATGGCGGCAGGAAGCAGAAGTGCACAGGGGCTGTGCTCTTTACATCGCAGAGGCCTGAAGCGAGAGAGAGCTGGGGAAAGAGGAACCATTTCTATAATCTCCAAGGCCGCACCCCCAGGGACCACCTCCTCCAGCCACACCTTACCCACCTACCAGGTACCACCCAGGTGAATCCATTGCAATGGATTTATCAGCTCCTGGGATTACAACCTTCATGACTCAATTACATCAGCTCCAAACATTAATAAATAAACTCTTCAGGAGACATTAAAATATCTAACTATAACAGATTCCTTAATTATTTATATATTGAATTGCATGTTTAAAATTATAAATTACTAGCCAGGCATGGTGGCACACACCTGTAATCCCAGTACTTGGGAGGCTGAGAGGAGAATCCCCAAGTTCAAGGCCAGCCTTAGCAACTTAGCAAGACCTTCAGCAATTTAGCGAGACCCTGTTTCAAAATAACAAAAATAAAGAGGGCTGGGCATGTAGTTCAGAAATAGAATGTACCTTGGTACAATCCCCAGTACATAAATAATAAATAATTAAATTATAAGATTCAGTACTATTTGTGGTTTGGGGCATCCACTTGGAAAGTGTGGCCATGGATAAGAGGGGACCATTGTATCTCCAGGTACTGGAACAGTGAAGAAAATGGCAGAGAAAGAGGTTTAATCCACCCTTCCCAGGTGTTTACTCTCAGTCATCTCTGAAGTATCAGTTCTACCAGTTTCTAGCGTAGACCATCCCTGCAGCTCTTGAACTAAATTTCCATGACGCTGTTCCCACTGTATCTCCTCCTCAAAGACTTCCTACTGCACAGGACATCAGTGTATGAATCAGAAAGTGTCTGCAGTCACAGGTGTGTTTCAACTGGATGGACCTTAAAAGATCGTGTCTTCGAACCCCCTCCTTTTACAGACGTGAGAACAGGAAACTTCCAAAGTGAAGTTGTTTCTCGGGATGAGGGGTGAGGGAGCCTCAGTTCTCGTCCGTCCATAGAACAGGGCGGGTGCGACTGTCCATGAGCAGAAGTCAGGGCCCGGCGGGCACCGCGAGGCGACAGGTCCTTCCCGCCTCCCTGCCTGCCCCGCATCCTTCACGTCGCATTTCCAAATAGTGCTAGTTGGTTGTGATAAGAGTCTAAATAAGATTTTTCTACCCAACTGCAATGCGACTGGCCTTTTCGTAATTTGCCTTTGCCAGGTCCTGGGATATGTCTGAAGGGAAATTAACAATGAAATTGATTTCTTTTTAAAAGGTTAAAACCTCGATTTTAGTTTTGAAATCACTACCATTTTATTTCAGCTTTGAAAGCTTTTTTTCAGATTTTTTTCTTCTTTATGGATACACCACTTTCAAAACTACACAAGGGCCCAGGAAGTCAGTGTTAGAATTGATACAACTGATAATCAGGAATATGATACTGTACTCACACCAAGATATCTATAAAGATGAGTGTAGACAATGCTCTGAACTGGAATTTTTTTCATCTTCTCTGTAATTTAAGATTGCATGGTTAAAGAGTAAATAGCTCACAGCTGCAAAGAGGAAGTTGAAGACAGACCCTAATTTCACATCACACACAATTCCAAAGAGGTCTGTAATTTGTGGTAATGGTATTGTTACTCTGATTTCCCCCTATATACCATCCTTCCTTAACACAAATGTTGACAAAGAATTCCATGTTTTGAAGTATTGGCATCGCCAGTAGAAGAACTAAAAAAGAATCATTTTACCTCCAAGCTACACCCTCAGCCTTAAAAAAATTTTTTTTAAACAGGGTCACACTGAGTTGCTGAGGGTCTCAGTAAGTTGCCAAGGTTGGCCTCAAATCAGTGATCCTCCTGTCTCAGCCTTCCAAGTATTGGGATTACAGGTATGTGCCACCATGCCGAGCTCTGGAGAAGAATTCTAAATTTGCCCATGGATCCTCAAGCTTGCCATGCTAACCAAAAGCCAAACCAGGACAGGTAGACCTCATCACCAAATGCTTCAGGGGCAGTTTTATTTGTCTTTTTTGTTTTGTTTTGTTTTGTTTGTTTGTTTGTTTGTTTTGTGGTACTGGGGATTGAACCCAGGGGCATTCTACCTCCGAGCTACACCCCCAGCCCTATTTTTTATTCTCTATTTTGAAACAGGATCTCACTAAGTTGTGGAGGACCTCACTAAGTAGCTGAGGCTGGCCGTGAACCCGGATCCTCCGGTCTCAGCCTCCCAAGTACTGGAATTACAAGAGTGCACCACCACGCCCAGCTTCAGGGGCAGTTTTAAACTAAGCCAAGGTGAGAAGAAGGAGACATTCGGGGTGACTTTCTGCTGTCAAGCAGTGTGGTCGTATAATCATTCTGGTGTTTCATTGGAGTAGAATTCAATTGTGTATGTAGAGACGTGACCTGCAATTTATCAGGACATGGAAGAACTTGGCATTTAAAAAAATCCAAATGAAGCAATTTTATGGCTGAGAGTTTCTAATAGAAACGATGCCAACAGTTAAAGAGGTTTCAATATGTTCCCCTCCTCCTTCGGATTCCAGAGTCATGCTCTGTTGAAGCTGCCGGATGGGACTTGGATTAAATGACGTGAATCGAGAAGCCAGGGTCATAAGAAGCTAATGATGCGGAGCGCACTTGGACAGCTGAGGCTGCCGGGATGTGAGCTGGGAAGCCACAGAGAGCCAGCCCCTGAGTCCTGCTGGGGCTTGGCGAGCACAGGAAGGGACTGTGTGCTGGCCCGCAGAGTGGAAGCCGAGGGGAACCCTCTCGAGCCAGGAGCCAATGCCTGCGCGGGCTTCTTTGAAACTGGAGACCCAGGGAATTGCATTTCAATATAAGAAAACTGTCCTTCTTTTTTAAAAGAATGTCAAATCACCCCTAAGATAGTCCTGAGACTCTTCCGTGGCTTTTCTTCATCTTCAAAGCCTGGGAAGAGATAGGTCTCTATATTTAACTACCTGGGTTTTTTTTTTTTTCTCCCTTTTCCAAAGGGGAGGCGGGCTCCTATAGCCAGAGTGATAGGAATTCTCCAGACAGGGGGCTCCTGTTCAATATTCATATTTAAAAAGCTAAGGTTAGCCAGATGTGGGGGCGCACGCCTGTAATCCCAGTATTTGGGAGGCTGAGACAGGATGTCAGGTTTGAGGCCAGTCTCAGCAACTTAGTGAGACCCTCCGCAACTTAGTGAGACCCTGTTTCAAAATAAAAAATAAAATTGGGTTGGGGTGTAGCTCAGAGGTAGAATGCCCCTGGGTTCAATCCCCAGTACTAAATAAATAAATATTCTTTAATCTGACCTTCAAACCAAGGACCAACAAGCTCACTTTGGGAAATTCATCATGTAGACTTTTCAACAGCAGTGTTCCTATTTGATTGCCAGGGCTCCCATGACAAAGTAGCCTAACTGGTACTTTGAACTTGGAACCACAGAAATTTATTCTCTCGCAGTTCTGGGGACTGGAAGTCCAAGACCAAGGTGTCCACGGGGCCAGGCACCCTCAAAAGTGTGTAGGAGCTGGGCGTGGTGGCGCATGCTTGTAATCCCAGTACTTCGGGAGGTGGAGACCGGAGGATCCGGGTTCGCGGCCAGCCTCAGTGCTCTTTCTCTCTCTCTCTCCCTGTCTCTCTCTCTCTCTCTCTCTCTCTCTCTCTCTCTACTTTGTGAGGCCCTCCGCCACTTCGTGAGACCCGGTTTCAAAATAAAGTATAAAAAATAGGGCTGGGGTTGTAGCGCGGAGGTAGAATGCCCCT
>PVJS01016879.1:0-36896 GCA_004027185.1 Glis glis
TATATATATATATGTATATATATGCTTTTCATAATGAAAACAGAACCAGCTCTAGGCCCCAAACTTTCCCCTGTATTTAGTGCCCAGTTGCCAAAAGGACATTCTTACCCCTTTTTGGTAAAAGGAATAGAAAAGACCTGTGTGATTACAAACTCTCTGTCTATATTCTGTCCATCTGGTGATAACATCACATCTAGTCAGCAACCTTTCTCCATCCCTCATTGTTTCCACAGATGAGGATTCACTAAGCAAAACTAGAACTTAGGAGATGAGACTTAGTAATAAAGTTCAATTTGTTTGCTTTTTTGTTTGTTGTTGTTTTGGTGGTACAGGGGATTGAACCCAAGGACATTCTACCTCTGACCTACACCCCCAGCGCTATTTTATTTTTTATTTTGAAACAGGATCTCAGCCAGGCGTGGTGGTACATACCTGTAATCCCAGTACTTGGGAGGCTGAGACAGAAGGATCACAAGTTCAAGGCCAGCCTTGGCAACTTAGCGAGGTCCTCTGCAACTTAGACCCTGTTTCAAAATAAAAAATAAAATAGTGTTGGGGGTATAGCTCAAAGGTAGAAAGCCCCTAGGTTCAATCCCCAACACCACAAAAAAAGTGTGGGGGGGGAGAGACTACTGAATTCTTCTGTTGTAAAACACACCAGCATGCTGAAAACACTAGAATATTAGAAGAAACAGCATCACTCCTACATCTTGCTAAACTGTCATCCACAGTACTGCTGCCCCAGCCTCAGAGCTGCTGGCATCGTCTGGAGCAATCCCCACCCGTTCCCATCACCCAGGAATGAAGAGAGCTGATGGTGACGCTAACCCATGGAGGGCACCGAGGAGCCAGCTCGCTCTGCCCACTCCTGCAGAGCCACCCAATTCATCCTCACACAGCCCTACAAGGTGAGTACTGTCTGGAGGGTTTCCTGAAGGGCTGTTTCATTTGGGTGCTTTGAGGGAGGCTTGTTGTGTTTGGGGGCTTTGTTTTGTTTATTGATCGATTGGTAGTAGGGATTGAACCCAGGTCCTTGCACAGGCTGAGCATAAGAAAACTGGAACACAGAGAAGTTAAGTGACTTGCCCAAGGCTGCCCAGCCAGGATTCGAATCCAGAATCTGTGCCCTGGGCATGCCACTCTACTGAACATTTACAGCTGCATTCTCAAACATGCACAACTGGAAGAGACAAGGTGATTTTTGGCCAACTTTCCTCCTAAAACATAAGCATCTATTTTATTTGTTTATTTTTGGTACTCGAGATTGAACCCAGGGGTGTTCTACCACCCAGCTACGCCCCAGCTCTTTTTATTTTTTAGTTTGAAATGGGGTGTTTTAAAGCTGCTGAAGCTGGGCTTGAACCTGAGATCCTCCTGTCTCCACCTCCCAAGTACTGGAATTACAGGCCTGGGCCACCGTGCCGCATGCATCTATTTTAAACTATACTTATTTAGATGACAAAAATGCATACACCTTTATCGATCCAGTTTTGAAAATGGTATGGCTTTTCAGGACATAGCTTTTACAATCCTTAAAGGGTAAGTCACTTTGTTAATATAAAAGAATATATAAAAGAAAAAAATCAGATGTCCATTTTATGAGGAGCCGGAGGCCAGGAGTGGTCAAGGTGAAAGTCAGGCCAGGGCTCGCAGGCACCACCCCTTACAGGCCATCTCAGGGCCCTGGGCAAAGTGCTTGGCCTTCTTTGTCTCTCCACCTGCCAAGTGGGTGTAACAATAGTGCCATCCCCTAGAGTGGTGAGGATGAGACGATAGTACCCATATAAATTGCTACGCACAGTACCTGGCACAGAGTGAATGCGCAATAAATGGCTTTCATTATTTAGGTCCTGGGTTATCTCTCTGTACTTCCAAAACACCAGTCCTTCGGCAACCACAGAAATGCTTTCCCCAGATTCGCCGCAAACTCCTTAAGAACATTTCTCCCTACTTCCCACAGAGCAGCGACACCAGAAGCAGGCTTCCCCGGACTCCGGCCTCGGAGGTGGCGTGGCCACAGGGCCCAGGCAGGCTCTGGGCTCCCGGCCCGCAGCACTGCAAAACTTAACCGGGGTTCGTGTCTCGGGTGAACTCGCGGAGTGAGGCTCGCAGCAGAAGGCACGCGGGCGCGGTGCCAGGAAGTGGAGCTCATCCACCTGCGCGGCGCAGGAGGGGCGGGGGTGGGCACCCGCCTTCGCTGCGTCCTGGGGACTTGGCGTCCTCCCCGCCGGGGCCAGCGGGCCGACCTAGCAATGCCCACGGGGGAAGGTCCCGGCGCCCCGAAGCCCCCGCGACCTGAGCGAGAGCCGAGGGAGGCGCGCCGCGGCGAGGCCAGGTGAGCGCGCCCCGCCCGGAGCCCGCGCCGCCCCCGCCCGCGCCGCCCGCACTCACCAGCTGAAGAGCGCGCCTCGGACCCGGCGCAGCAGCCGGCCCAGCGCGCGGGGCGCCGGGGCGCCGGGGCTCGCGGGCGGCGCGGCCTCCATGGGACCCCGCCACGTGCCGAGGCCCGGAAGGCCGGGGCGGCGCCTGTGCGCCCTGCAGGCGCCCCCGCCCGCGCCGCCGCTCGCTCCGCCGCCCGCTCCCGCTGCGGCAAATCATTAACCGGCAGCCCCGAGGCCGCCACGCCGCGCGGAGCCGACCTGCACCGCCGAGGGGGGACGCGGGGGAGGGCGGTGCTGTTTCTTTTTTTTCACCTTGGCAGCCGAGCCTCCGTGTTTGGTGGAGGCCCGATGTGCACTTCAGGTTTTTATGGTTCCTTGTTTGAAATCAGCAAATGAGGTGATCCGAGGTCTTCGTGACTGCTTGCACGGGGACTGGCCCAAGAAGAGGCGAGCAACTACCTGAACTTTGCTAACTGGAAGGACCGGCCGACCTCTCCCTCATCTCCGGCTCTCCCGCCTTCTGGTTTATACAAGACAGCCCCCTCTCAAAGAACTGAAGGGATCTTTACAAAACGACGGGAAGATTCTAAAAAGATCCTGGAGATGAGTCTCTGTGGCGTGGAGCAAGGCGCATCTCCTTCCTTGCGGTGGTACCAGGGAGGGAAACGCAGCCCGCCCCGGGCTCAGGATGCCTTGGTCCGCCACGCCTTCCAAAGCTTCCACGGACTCCGGGGGACTAAGCGGGACTTCAGGCTGCGGTCGAAAAGGAAGTCGGTGGGTCTGATCGAGCCCGTGCTTCCGGAAAACAAAAGAAGTGTTGGAAACATTTCCAGCTCCCCACACTCTTCCTACCGCGTCCTTCCTTGGGGGAGGAGGGGGACAACATGTGTGTTCAAGAAGACAGTCCATGCAGATGAGCGAGCAGTTCTGTAAAAAAGATTCTAAGAAAAAAATGTTTGAAAGACAAACTGTAGCTTTATGAACTCCGAGTTTGCCAACTACAGAAACGCCAAAGTTTAAAAGAAATCATTGTGAAAAAAAATTGTTGAAAGCTGCACCTGGTGGCTTGAGCCTGTAATGCCAGTATTTGGGAGTCTGGGACAGGAGGATTGCAGGTTCAAAGACAGCCTCAGCCATTTTGCGAGACCCTGTTTCCAAATACAAGATAAAAATAGGGCCCAGGGTGTAGCCCAGTAGAAGGCTCCTGAGTACCATCCCCAGTATCACACACACAAAAAAAAATATTAAGTGAGCAGGGCATGGTGGCAGACTCAGCTACTCGGAGGCAGAAGGATCACAAGTTCATGGTCAACCTGGGCAATTTAGGGAGACCCTCTCTCAAAATAAAAATAAAAAGGATTAGGGAGCCAGGTGTGGTGGTGCACACTAGTAATCCCAGCACTTGGGAGGCTGAGACAGGAGGATTGCAGGTTCACAGCCAGCCTCAGCAACTAGTGAGACTCATTAACCTAGCGAGACCCTGTTTCAAAAGAAAAATGAATTAGGACTGGGGGTATAGCTCAGAGGTAGAATGCCCCTGGGTTCAACTCCCAGTACCACAAAAAAAGGATTAGGGAGCCAGTTGTGGTTGGCACATGCTTGTAATCCCAGTACTTGGGAGGCTGAGACAGGAGGATCACAGGTTCGAGGACAGCCTCGGGAAATAGACTCTCATCAACCTAGTGAGACCCTGTTTCAAAATAAAAATAAAATAGGGCTTGGGGTGTAACTCAAGGGTAGAATGGCCCTGGGTTCAATCCCCAGTGCCAGAAAAAAAGGATTAGGGATATAGTTCAGTGGTAGAACACTTGCCTATCATTCAGGAGGCCCTGGCTTCCCTTCCCATTACAGAAAAATAAAACTGTTGAAGTGAGATGGGGGATGAAGGGGGGCTGAAAACTAAGAACATGGTCACCCATAAAGGACTGACTTACATATTATGGTACAACCACATCGTGAAGCATATGAGGACATTAGAAGCACATTTAATATGACCCCATTTTTGTAAAACCTCAGCCCACTAAACCCTGCATATTTACAATGTTGAATTTTAACTGAGCCCTGTGCTCCTGGAAAATAGTAATGGTTCAGAAATCTTCCACGAGAAGCCCAGGATGGTGGGGCACACTTGTAATCCCAGTACTTGGGAGCCTGAGACAGGAGGATCGCAGGTTCCCAGTCAGCCTCAGAAATTTAGTGAGGCCCTCTACAACTTAGTGAGACCCTATTTCAAAATAGAAGAATAAAATAAGGTTGGGGGTGTAGCTTGGAGATAGAATGCCCCTGGGTTCTATCCCCAGCACCACAAAAAAAAAAAGAAATTTTCCCCGTGTAAGCCAGGCCTACTGGCACACCTGTAATTCTAGTACTTGGGAGGCTAAGACAGGAGGATTGCAGGTTCGAAGCCAGCCTCAGCAACTTAGTAAGGCTGTCAGCAACTTAGTGAGACCCTGTTTTTAAATTTCTATTTCAAAAATAAAAAGGAGCTAGGGGTGTAACTTGGAGGTAGAATGCTTCAGGTTCAATCCCCGGGATGAGACAGACACACACACACAGAAACACCTTCTCCATTTAATTTGGATAAGACCCAGAAATGTCCTCTTGTTACCTGAGACAAGGTGAGAGCTTCCAAATTCCCATTCTTTGTCTCATAAATGATTGGCTTACTGACCAACCAGAGCAAAATACTTGATAGCCAAATTTTGTTTAGGTTCCTGTCCTTCCCCCAGGCCTCAAAAATTTGATCCACCCTCAGCCTGAGGGCCACCAAAACTCTCCTAAGAATATGCTGGCCTCAGCCTCGAGCACCACATTCTCTGATCTACTATCAATTAAGCCATCCTTTCTTTCACTCAACTTCCCCCCAGTCAGGGGGTAGCCACCCTCTTCCTTCTGCAGAAACCCTCCCTACCCCCGCCCCCCTGCAGTTAATTCTTTCAAATAAAGTTTCTCCTTACTAAGTCAGATTTGGGATTTTTTTTATTCAATAACATACATATATGGTTACATGGGCACAGAGAAAAACACAGGACACATGACAACAAAAGTAAATTTAGGAGAAGGTGTGGGAAAGCATGGGGGTACAGCGCAGTGGAGAGGTGCACTGAGCTTATGCTCATCATGAGCTTAGCAGGAGGCCCTAGTTTCAATCCCCAGTACAAATGATAAGTAAATAAATAATTAATTAATTAATAAGGAGGGGAAGGAAGGTAGGATGCAGAAAGCAAGAAAAAAACTGCATTAGCTAGGTGTGGTGGTGCACACCAGTAATCCCAGCTACTCAGGAGGCTGAGGCAGGAGGATTGCAAATTAGATGCCAACCTGGGCACCTTAGACCTGTGGTGCCTTGCTTAACCTTGGGAGGATGCCAGGGGAGGCTTTAGGGAGCCCCGGGAATGAACATTCTGACTACAGACCCCGATAAGCCTCACCTGCCATGCTGCAACACTGAGGACATGTCCCCATAACACACCTAGCTGCTTTACAATCAAAATAACAGAGTCCAGCCAGGGGTGGGGTCGCATGCCTGTGATCCCAGTACTTGGGAGACTGAGACAGGAGGATCGCAGGTTCACGGCCAGCCTCTGCAACTTAGTGAGGCCCTTTACAACTTAGTGAGACCCTGTTTCAAAATAAGAGATAAAATAGGGCTGGGGGTGTAGCTCAGAGGTAGGATGCCCCTGGGTTCAATCCCCAGTACCACAAGAAAATAATTAAAAAAAATAGCCGCAAGGGTTGCTGGGAAGAACCCCCATCTTTGAGCCTGTTAGGCCAGTCGGTGGCGCTGAGAAGTCAAAGATAGCCACAGTGACTGAAAATGATGATAATGAAAAAATGGCTGCTCTGGAAGCCAAAATCTCATCAAATCGAGTATTATTTTGGAGACTTCAATTTGCCAAAGGACAAATTTTTATTTATTTAATTATTTATTTATTTGTTTGTTTGCAGAAATAATGATAAAATTCAACTGGTTAAAGCGTCTAACAACTGACTTTAAAGTAATAGTGGAAGCATTGCGCAAATTTAAGGCAAAACTCGTGGAAATCAGTGAAGATAAAACTAAAATCAGAAGATCTTGCCAGGCATGGTGGAGCACACTTGTAATCCCAGTATTTGGGAGGCGGAGACCAGAGGATCCGGGTTCGCGGCCAGCCTCAGCTACTTAGTGAGGCCCTCTGCAACTTTGTGAGACCCGGTTTCAAAATAAAGGATAAAAAATAGGGCTGGGGGTGGAGCTCAGAGGTAGAATGCCCCTGGGTTCAATCCCCGGTACCGCAAAAAAAAAAAAAAAAAAATCTCTCCAAGCAAACCTCTCCCTGAAGTGATTGATGAGTAAAAAAATGATATGAAATATGAAAAACAGATGTTTTTATTAAAGGCTTCCCAACTGATGCAACCCTTGATGACATAAAAGAATGGCTAGATGATAAAGGCCTAGTACTAAATATTCAGACGGGAAGAACATTGCACAAGAACATTGCACAAATCTCTTTTAATTTTGTTTTTTTTTTGCGGTACTGGGGATTGAACCCAGGGGCATTCTACCTCCAAGCTACACCCCCCACCCTACTTTTTATTCTTTATTTTGAAACATGCTCTCACTAAGTTGCAGAGGGCCTCACTAAGTTGCAGAGGGCCTCACTAAGTTGCTGAGGCTGGCCGCGAACCTGCAATCCTCCTGTCTCAGCCTCCCAAGTACTGGGATTACAGGTGTGTGCCACCACGCTTGGCTTATAACCTTACTTTTTATAAGTACCAAAGGGGGGAAAAATAAAGAAAGAAAGGGGACCTTGTGAAAAGACAAAAGAGACCAGTAGAGAAAGGGAATGAGAGGAGGGAAGATAGGAGGGAAAGGGGAGATGTGCATGTACAAATATATTACAGTGAATTCCACTATTATGTATAATTATAATGCACCAATTAAAAAATTAAGCACCAATGAACACTGTGAATACTGTGTATTAGATATTTTATATTATCTATTACATTAATCATCCAAAATCTCTGTGACTTTAAACACAATCATTTTATTATCTTTTGTGGTTTCTGTAGGTCAGGAATTTGGAAGGTGAGAGTCAGGCAATTCTAGCTCAAGATCTCTCACACAGCCGGACATGGTGGCTCACCATGATATCATCTTATCTCCAAATTTAAAAATATGTATGCCGGGCATGGTGGCACACACTTTTACTTGGGAGACTGAGACAGGAAGATCGCAGGTTCAAAGCCAGCCTCAGCAACTTAGTGAGGCCCTCAACAACTTAAATGCAAATAAACTTTGCATTTATTAATTAGTTTGAAGGTCCCTGGGTTAAATCCCCCATACCAAAAATTTTTAAAAAGAGTTTATATTGAAGAGGTACAGACTTTTTTCCTTGTTATTATTTCCTAAATAATTCAGTACAACTGTTTGCCTAGCATTTACATTGTATTCAATATTATAAGTAATCTAAAGATGATTAAAGTCTACAGATATAATACAGGCATGATGGTACACGATTGTAGTCCCAGCTACTCAGGATACTGAGGCACAAAGATGGTTTGAGCCTGGGCAACACAGTGATATGCTATTTCAAAATAAATTAATTATTTTATTTTATTATTATTTTTTTTTTGCGGTACCGGGGATTGAACGCAGGGGCGTTCTACATCCGCGCTACACCCCTGGCCCTATTTTTTTATACTATATTTTGAAACCGGGTCTCACGAAGTTGCGGAAGGCCTCACTAAGTAGAGAGAGAGAGGGAGAGAGAGAGAGAGAGAGCTGAGGCTGGCCACGAACCCGGATCCTCTGGTCTCTGCCTCCCAAAGTACTGGGATTACAAGCATGCACCACCACGCCCGGCTCAAAATAAATTAATTAATAAATGCAAATATAGATAAAGTATACAGGATAATATGCATAATTATATGCAAATATTATGCCATTTTAATTATTTTTTGCGGTACTGGGGATTGAACCCAGGGACATTCTACCTGTGAGCTACACCCCCAGCCCTATTTTTTCCCTTTCTTTCTTTCTTTCTTTCTTTCTTTCTTTCTTTCTTTCTTTCTTTCTTTCTTTTTTGCGGTACTGGAGATTGAACCCAAGGGCATTCTACCTCCGAGCTACACCCCCAGCCCTATTTTTTATTCTTTATTTTGAAACAGGGTCTCACAAAGTTGTGGAGGCCTCACTAAGTAGGCTGGTCACGAACCTGGGATCCTCCTGTCTCAGCCTCCCAAGTACTGGGATTACAAACGTGCGCCACCACGCCCAGCTTATGCCATTTTATATAAGGGATTGAAGAAGGCAGGAAGGAAAGTTTCTTGCATGATCCCTTCCCCGACTCCAAGCAGCCCAACTTGGAGAGAGAAAAAGCCCCTGCTGGAGGTGGAAGAGGGAGAATTAAGTCCAGGCCTTAGACTGAAAGCCCAGTACCAGGCTTGCCATGGTGAGACACAGAGCTGAGCAGAGCCCCATGACCCCTACCGTCTATGGTGACCCTCCCCAGATCCAGGCAATGCTGTGCACTGAGCTGCTGGAACTGTGTTTGGCAGGCAGGTGTCCACCTCACCACCCCTCTTCCGATCTTGGGCAGCAGAGAGGGAAACCAGACTCCACCCACCGGAGAACAGGTCACAAAAGCCAGCACAGGGTTTTACCTTGGAGCCCAGCACCGGGCCTGACAGAGTAAGACCCAGCCACCCTCCTCCTGAGATGGTACAGGCCCCTGTGGCTGTGAGACGGACAGGACCTAGCTTAGTGTCAGCCTCGGTAGCCAGGGGACTATCTCTACCACCTGTCCCCCAACCTCAGGCAGCAGAGCTATCCCTCAGCCTGTGCTCACAGATGGGGCTCTAGAACTGCCCAAGTAACAGGCCGAGATCTGCACCCCAAAGGGAAAGACTCAGGTTTCAGCCATGCCAGCTGCAGCATGGGCTTCAGTACACCCCTGAGACCATGCAGGTCCTTGCAACAGTGAAACTCAAGAACAAGCTGACTTAGCATCTGCCTAGGTGGATGGGGAACTGACTTCATCAGCACTACCCCAGCCTCAGGCAACATAGTACAGTGCAAGACCCCATTTGCTGAGGGTAGGACAGGGCAGTAAGCATAGGACTTTGCCCTGGAATTTAGTGCTGAGCTGGTGAAACTAACACTGGGAAGTTCCTAATGGCCCCCATTCCCAGGCCTGTGGATAGAACCTCTGGAACAGCTTCAATGCCGGGGTGAGACACTTCTCCCCAGTCTACCAGACCTCTATTCTAGCTGGGATCACCAGCGGCTGGTTGCAGCAGTCTTGGGCCACGAGTCCTCATCAGCAATAGGCAGCCCATCTGGGGGTGTAGCTTGGAGGCAGAATGCCCCTGGGTTCCATCCCCAGTACCACACACACAAAAAAGTGCACCTTCCCAGGGGGCCAGGAAAGCAATAGGCAGCCCATAACAGTGTGTGTCTTCCCCGGTGTTGTGCTGGTCTTGGCAGGCTGGGGGTTTGGGGTATGGTACAGCTTGGCTGCACTAGTAGGCACAGGTGTTACATAGGAGCCTGGGGCCATCTACAATGACTCTACCTAGAATCAGGCAGAATTCCCCAGTGTCTGACCAATAACTGTGAACAAGGCATCTTTCCCCACACTGACCCCAAGGAAAGGCTTGTAGTGACAGGCTACTCCTTCAGTAGTCTGGTTCTTTCTGAACTGCACACCAACAGTATATTTGGGACAAACCTTAGGCTTGGATTGCCCTCTAGTACTGAAACAGTGAACAACACACCAATAGCAGACTCCTGACAAATAGACTGGGGTGCCCCATTACTGAAATAGAAGAAAGCATTTTGAAAGTTGTCACCATAAAGAAATGATTAATGTTTTGAAGAGATAAATATGTTTAACCTGATTTAAACATTATGACATGTATGCATGTATCAAAACATTACATAGAATCCCATTAATATGTACAACTTTTATCAGGCGTGGTGGCACATACCTGTAATCCTGGTACTTGGGAGGCTGAGACAGGAGGATAGCAGATTCCAGGACAGCCTCAGCAACTTAGTGAGACCCTGTTTCAAAACTAAAAAAATAAAAAGGGCTGGGGGTGTAGCTCAGAGGTGGAATGCCCCTGGGTTCAATCCCCAGTACCACGAAAAAGTACTTTTATTTTTTATGTATCAGTTAAGAAATGAATAAAGTAAAAGTGTTTTTTGTTTGATTTTTGTGTGTGTGTGTGGTACTGGGGATTGAACCCAGGGGCATTCTACTTCTGAGCTATACCCCAGCTCTATTTTAGTCTTTATTTTGAAACAGGGTCTCACTGGGTTGCAGAAGGCCTCACAAGTTGCTGAGGCTGGCTGAGAACCTGAGATCCTCCTGTCTCAGCCTCCCAAGTACTGGGATTACAAGCCAGGTGTCACCACACCTGGCTAAGTAAAAGTGTTTTTGACTCCTTTTATCTATAACCAATGTTTTAGGTAAAGTTATTTTTGTAAACAGTCAATGGGAACTTTCAAGTAAAGGCCTCATTTTTTTTTTCCTTTGTGGTGCTAAGATTAAACCCAGGGGCTACCTTCAAGCTACACCCCCAGCCCTATTTTTATTTTTTATTTGGAAACAGGGTCTCACTAAGTTGCAGAAGGCCTCACTAAGTAACTGATGCTGGCTTTGAATCTGTGATCCTGCCTCAGCCTCCCAAGGACTGGAATTACAGGTGTGTGCTACCACACCTGGCTAAAGACCTCATTTTAAACACCTTATTTTATTAATTTATTTATTCATTGTATTATTTTACTTTATTTTGTAGTGCTGGGGATTAAACCCAGGGACATTTTACCTCTGAGCTATACCCCCAGCCCTATTTTATTTTTTATTTGGAGACAGTGTCTCACTAAATTGCTGACAGCCTCACTAAGTTGCTGAGGCTGTCCAAGAACTTGCGATCCTCCTTTCTCAGCCTCCCAAGACTGGGATTATAGGCATGTGCTACCATGCCCGGCTAAAAGACTTATTTTTAAAAAATTCTATTTTAAGCCGGGCATGGTGGCGCATGCCTGCAATCCCAGTACTTGAGAGGCTGAAACAGGAGGATCATAGGTTCACGGCCAGCCTCAGCAACTTCTGAGGCCCTCTGCAACATAATGAGACCCTGTTTCAAAATAAAGAATAAAATAGGGCTGGGGGTATAGTTTGAAGTAGAATGCCCTTAGGTTCAATTCCCAGTACAACAATAAATGAATGAATGAATGAATGAATAAATAACTAAACAAACCTATTTTAGCATCCTGTTAAATACATTTATTTCCTACTCATGAAGCTCACAAAGACAAATAGCTGTCTTATTCCAATTAAGCCTCCTTGTTTTCTCTTTCAGAGGTGTTCTTAGAATCCTGGTCAGTGCCAACCTGTCTTCGATTTGAGTAGCCAAAAGTACACAAGGCACCAGACAAATGAAAATGTCAGAATTCTTTGTCATTAAGTAGAGTGAATCAATAATACTCTGTGCTTAGATGGCAATTTTGTATGAAGAATTTACATTATTATCATTATCTTACTATAGGACATATTGCAAATCAATCAACCCGATACTGATCGAATGCAAATTATGTGCAGACTGCAGGTAGAGGTGGGATCTACTATGTTCCAGATATGAAAGATTCTTTCACCCATCCTTACTCCCCTCCCCACAAATGGTTTTAGAATACCCACTATATTCAGGGTCCCATGCTAGGTGGCAGAAAGAATGTAAGAATAAAATCACTTAGGGGTGTGTGTGTGTGTGTGTGTGTGTGTGTGTGTGTGTGTGTGTTACTAGGGATAGAACCCAGAGGCATTCTACCTCTGAGCTACACCCCCAGCCCTATCTATTTGTTTGTTCCTTTCTTCTTTCTTTCATTTTGTTTGTTTGTTTGTTTGGTCTGGTTTGGAAACAGGGTCTCACTAGGTTGCCTGGAGCCTCCCAAGTTGCTGAGGCTGGTCTTGAACCTGCTATCCTCCTGTCTCAGCCTCCCAAGTACTGGGATTACAGACTTGAGCCACCACACCCAGCTTCAGACTTAGTTCTTGCCCTCAAATTGTTTACAGTTTAATAAGAAAACACTCATATACAACACTCAATGATCTTCTCATATATTCGAGGAGAAAAGATTCTAAGATATGAGCTTTTTCCTGATTATTCCTTAGAGCCAGCCAGCTCCCAGCTCAGTTTCTTTTCTGCCCTCAGTCCTGAAAGATTTCTCTTCTCTTTACCTCGTTTACAGATGCCGTTGCCTGAATCCCTTTTCCTGAGGCCAATCTCTGAAATAAATATTGAAGAAATAATGGAAAGGAAAACAAACATAGGTTGTACAAAAAGCAGTGAAGCTGGGCATAATGGCAAATGCCTGTAATCCCAGTACTTGGGAGGCTTAGACAGGAGGATCGCAGGTTTGAGGACAGCCTCAGCAAGTAGTGAGACCCTACTTCAATCTATTTATTTGTTTGTTTATTTATTTATTGGCAGTGGGGATTGAACCCAGGGGCATTCTACCTCCGAGCTACACCCCCAGCCCTGTTTTTTTTATTTTTATTTTGAAACGGTATCACTAGGTTGATGAGAGTCTCACTACTTGCTAAAGCTATCCTCAAACCTGTGATCCTCCTGTCTCAGCCTCCCAAGTACTGGGATTACAGTTGTGTGCCACCACACCTGGCTCCACTTCAATTAAAAAAAAAAAGCAGCCAAAAAATAAGGGAACACAAATATCATCTGAAGTTTTACTTATTTATTTATTTATTCATTTTTGTGATACTAGGGATTGAACCCAGGGGCATTCTACCTCTGAGTCACACCCCCAGCCCTATATCATTTTTTATTTTGAAACAGGGCCTCACTAAGTTGCGGAGGGCCTCACTAAATTGCTGAGGCTGGTCTGTGCCAGTTTGAAAAATTGCTCCAGTATTAATTTCCAATAAAATGTAAAAGGCAGTCATTCAGGCAGGGGGAGGCAGTACCTCTGTCTGTTATATTCCAAGAGCTCCCCCTCCCTTCTTTTTCTGCCCCTCTGTTCTAATGATTAACCCACAGTAAGAATGTAAAGACAATTGAAGTCTCTAGCCTTAGAAGCATGCAGAGACTTAAGAGCACCATAGAGGCAGTTAAAACCTCTAGCCCTAAAATATATATATATATGTATATATATGAAGTAACTAAAAGCCCTAAGATCACAGTGAGTCTGCCTCATGCATTTCAAAACTGTAAAGAGGCCAGGCATGGTGGCGCACGCTTGTAATCCCAGTACTTGGAAGGCTGAGACAGGAAGATCACAGGTTCACTGCCAGCCTCAGCTACTTAGTAAGGCCCCCTGCAACCTTGTGAGACCCTATTTCAAAATAAAGAATAAAAAATAGGGCTGGGGGTGTAGCTTGGAGGTAGAATGCCCCAGGGTTCAATCCCCAGTACCACAAAATAAAAAAATAAAATAAAATAAATAAATAAAACAAACTGTAAAGATAGCAAAGGCCTTATGCCTTGCTCTTAGAGATTAAACAGAACTGCACTGGCTACAACTAGTGCCTCTGTTTACCTCCTATTCTTTGTGACCCAGCCTTAGTAAACTCCATGGGTTACTTCAAAGCACCCATAACTGATGGACAACTGATAGAGCAGAGGTAGAAAAAGATAGATCATTAACCCCTGGGCTCAGTAAGTGTGCTGTCGGAGACTAGAAGGCATCACCTGCCTAAAAAAAATAAGTTACTAGCCTGTTGCCTTGGTAATGCTGATAAGAACATACCAATTGGAGAACTGTAGTTAAAGGGTTGGGGTTGGAGGGAGGGGCAGAGTTCCATTTTCGGGCTCTCCAGCGTGCATGCTGCTTTTCTTCTCTTCCCTTTCTATTTTCCTACTGGATTTTTAATAAATTTTGTTTAAGCTGCAACTGAGCTGCCTGTTAGTTTTAATTCCCCATTCAGAAGACCTTATCTGAATTGAGGGAAAGAGCCCACAGCGCCACTTCTACTGTAACAGGCCAAGAACCTGCGATCTTCCTTTCTCAACCTCCCAAGTACTGGGATTACAGGCGTGCACCATTATGCCCGGCTCATCTGAAGTTTTAAATTTTATAATTAACCATAGCTATCCCTTATTGTATAATCCAATGATATTATTATTATTATTATTATTATTATTTTGTGGTACTGGGGATTGAACCCAGGGGCATTCTACTTCTGAACCACACCCCCAGCCCTACTTTATTTTTTATTTATTTATTTTTTTTGTGGTACTGGGGATTGAACCCAGGGGCATTCTATCTCCGAGCTACACCCCCAGTCCTATTTTTTATTCTTTATTTTGAAACAGGGTCTCACTAAGTTGAAGAGGCCTCACTAAGTAGCTGAGGCTGGCCGGGAGCCCGGATCCTCTGGTCTCTGCCTCCCAAGTACTGGGATTACAAGCGTATGCCACCATGCTCGGCTTCTCTATGGTTTTAAAATGCCAGGCAGAGTCACTGTGATCTCAGGGCTTTTAGTTACTTCATATATATATATATGTATATATGTATATGTATATAATTAGTATATATACAAGCTTTAACTGCCTCTATGGTGCTCTTAAGTCTCTGCATGCTTCTAAGTCTAGAGGCTTTAATTGTCTTTACATTCTTACTATGGGTTAATCATTAGAACAAAGGGGCAGAGAAGGAAGGGAGGGGGAGATCTTGGAACAGACAGAGAGCTACTGCCTCTCCCTGCCTGAATGACTGCCCTTTGCATTTTATTAGAAATTAATACCGAAGCAATTTTTCCCAAACCAGCACACTCCCTCCAAGATATACCCCCAGCCCTTTTTTAATTTTTAAAAATTTTTTTTTGTTTTTTTGCGGTACTCAAAAACTCAGGGGCATTCTACCTCCAAGCTACACCCCCGGCCCTATTTTTTTTATCCTTTATTTTGAAACTGGGTCTCGCGAAGTTGCGGAGGGCCTCACTAAGTAGAGAGAGAGAAAGAGACAGGGAAAGAGAGAGAGAGAGAGACAGGGAGAGAGAGAGAGAGAGAGAGAGAGCTGAGGCTGGCCGCGAACCCGGATCCTCCGGTCTCTGCCTCCCAAAGTACTGGGATTACAAGCGTGCGCCACCACGCCCGGCCCTTTTTTAATTTTTTATTTTGAAACAAGGTCTTGCTAAATTGTTGAGGGTCTTGCTAAGTTGCTAAGGCTGGTCTCCAACCTACAATCCTCCTGTCTCAGGCTCCCAAGTACTGGGATCACAGGTACGTGCCACCACACCTGGCCTAGCCTAGATGTTAACTGCTAAACTCCTCTTTAAATTCACTGAACCAAGAAGGCCTTTGTAACACCTTTCCTCAGTAACCAAAGCAGGAGGGTGAAATCTACTAGGGTGTTCTGAAGAAGGCCCTGCCCAGCCTGCCTCCTCACTGCCTCCTCCCCTCCCATGAAATCCCTTCTCTCCAAACATCAGCACTCAAGCAAGGGCAGCCCACACACTGAATCCAGTAACAAGGCCACTGCAGTCCTCCCGAATATCCTTACTTATTCTATCCAAGCAGTTCTACAATCCATTATTCAAAAAGCCTATGAAATAAGCGCACTTTCTTCCTGATCTGAGGCTGTCACTGCCTGCCTGTTATATTCAGAACAAAATCCAACCAGGCATGGTGGTGCATACCAGACGTGTGTGTGTGTGTGTGTGTGTGTGTGTGTGTGTGTAGTGGTACTGGGGACTGAACCCAGGGACATTCTATCTCTGAGCTACACCCCAGCCCTATGTATTTATGTATGTATGTATGTATGTATTATTGTGGTACAGGGGATGGAATCCAGGGAGCATTCTACCTGTGAGCTAAATACCCCCAGCCCTATTTTATTTTTTATTTTGAAACAGGGTCTTGCTAAGTTGCAGAGGGTCTCACTAAGTTTCTGAGGCTGTCCTTCAACCTGTGATCCTTCTGTCTCAGCCTCCCAAGTACTGGGATTAAAAGCATGTGCCACCACGCCCCGCTTTTTTTTTTTTTTTTTTTTGCGGTACCGGGGATTGAACCCAGGGGCGTTCTACCTCCGCGCTACACCCCCGGCCCTATTTTTTTTATACTTTATTTTGAAACCGGGTCTCACGAAGTTGCAGAGGGCCTCACTAGGTAGAGAAAGAGAGAGACAGGGAGAGAGAGAGAGAGCGAGCTGAGGCTGGCCGCGAACCCGGATCCTCCGATCTCCGCCTCCCAAAGTACTGGGATTACAAGCGTGCGCCACCACGCCCGGCTATTTCTTATTTTTGAAATAGGGTCTTGCTAAGTCCTGAGACTGGCCTTGAACCTGTGATCCTTCTGTCTCAGCCTCCCAAGTACTGGGAATATAGACATACACAACTGTTCTGGTCTCGGGCAGTCAGGACTCAGATAAAGACCCTGTGACCATTCATCCAAATGGCTGGTTAAGACATATCCTGAGTCCAGCTTGTTCTCACATCCATCCTGTGGTGACAGACCAACTTGTTCCCACATCCCGTTTCCACAAGATAAGGAAGCCGAAATCCATAAATAAGACTCAAGGTCCAGGAGTCAAGAGTATCCCGCTCAAGCACTCCATCTCACTCTTCTATGTGCGTGAGGCACTTTCCTGTCACTCTGATAAATCCTACTTTAGCATTGCATTCAGGTATTTTCTGACTTTTTATTTCTATACTGGACTGGAAAAATGACCCACGGAGGCACCAGAACCGTAACAGTTTTGGCGCTCAACTGTGAGTTCGGTGGAGGCTCCCCAACAGTGGTCTGACACAACTGCATCTTGCGAGCTCAGTGACCCTCCCTGCGCAGGATCGAAACCTCGCGGGTGCCTAAAGATTGGGCTCCGCGAGGCCCCCGGGCCACAGCTTAGCTACAGCCACCAAACCTCCATAGAAGGAGGATCGTCCCTATAACTAGTGTAGAGCAGACAGGAGGGACTGTGGACCTCTTGAGCTTGCTTAGTCTCAGTGGTAGCCCATAAGAGACCCAGAGCCTCACACCCTATGGGATAATGGTTCTTGCTGCCTGGTTCTTGCTGCCTATTGCCACGCAAGCAGCACTAAACCGGTACCACAGCTTATATTCAGATTCCAGGGAAACCCATCCTGATCTTGTAAGGCACCCCCAATGAGTGCCCATCAATTTTGCCCCTGCCTAAAATGGAACACTCTTCTAAAAGCCCTGTGGGAAGCTGAGCTTGGGGAAAGCACCCACCTTATGTGCTGGTTGTGCCCTCAGCAAAATCCCTGCCCTTTCTGTAAGCAGACTCAGCAATGGGAGCCACAGGGACCTCTGTCCTCTGGGCCCTGAGCCCCACTCCTTCATCACCCGACAGAACATAGTCCTTGTGTTTTTGTGGGTTCTTGGCTTCCATGTTAAAAAGAATTTCAGCACGTGCCAGAGATAAAGGCATAGGTTTAATTCAAGAAAGGTAGGGGTACACATTCAGTGAAGGCGCAGGCCATCTTAAGGGTGTGAGAGCCCCAGAAGAGAGGGGCTCAGAGGGGTGCATAGAGCAGCTGCAGAGAGAGAGAGAGAGAGAGAGAGAGAGACAAAAGCCTCTTGGATCTATTATGTCTTTTTTCTTATAGGGCACACTCGAGAGGGGCTTCCTAAGGGCACCATGGGATGGCAGTCCCCTCTTTGAAGCTCTAAGCAAGACAAAAGGTGTTGATATAGGACTTTCAGGGAGGCTTGAAGACATGAAGCCTTGTGCAAGACAAAGCTGTGATTTTCTCCAGGACTTTCTTCCCAGGGAGTCCAGGTTCTGACAAAAGGTGGAGTTCTCTCTCTGGATCAAATCACCTCAGGAATTTCAGATGTGATGCTAGCCCATTGTGATTTTAAAATATGGGTCTGGCTTTCTGGGCAAGTCCTGGGCAAGCTCTGCAGGGTGAAGCTAAGGGTTTTAGATTTTTAAAACTATATTTTCCTTTCCTTCCCAATTTGTCTCCTTTATGTCTAATATTTTATCTCTTCTATTTTACCTCATCACTTGCATGCATCCAGAAACCTATGTAGGATTCAGGAAGGAGGAATGGCCATGGGTAGCTGTTACTACTCTTCTGTCATCCTTAGGCCTTTCTCCCCATCTAACCCATGCCACATTCTCCTTAAAGCATAAAAGGACTGGTACAAGGTAGGATCCTCCCACACTCAAGATCTTAGCCTTAGTAACCACCATCCATCCGTGACTGTTGTGATTGTTTTGAAAGCTGCAATGTTTTATCAATTGTAAATACCAGTGGTGTCTGGGATACAAGATATATGGGACCCCATCCAGACAAAGAAAGGGAGAACAACAGGAGGAGAAGGATAAATCAAAGCAGGGGCAAGAGTGGCAAAGCCCAAGCTGGGCGTGGTGGCGCACGATTGTAATCCCAGTACTTTGGGAGGCTGAAACCGGAGGATCCGGGTTCGCGGCCAGCCTCAGCTCTCGCTCTGTCTCTGTCTCTGTCTCTGTCTCTCTCTCTCTCTCTCTCTCCTTAGTGAGGCCCTCCGCAACCTCGTGAGACCCGGTTTCAAAATAAAGCATAAAAAATAGGGCCGGGGGCGTAGCGCGGAGGTAGAACGCCCCTGGGTTCAATCCCCGGTACCGCAAAAAAAAAAAAAAAAGAGTGGCAAAGCCCACTCTCGTAGGGGCCATCACCAGTGGACCATGAGGCCACTCTCATGAAGCCCACAGCTGACACCTGGTGGTAAGGTAGGATAGGAGAAATAAATTATTAGGTAGAAAAGAGATGAATTGGGAAAGAAAGTAAAAATATAGTTTTAAATCTAGAAACTTCATAATCCTTAACTTTGTTGTGAGGTAGTATCCCAATCAAGACTAATCAGGCCACCAAAGGCATTAATTGAGAGCCTTTATTGCTGATCAATCAGGACTACACATAGCATGAATGCCAGGTGCAGTAGCTTGCCATTTTTTAGGACTCCTTTAATAGAGCAAAACTACACAGCCACAAGCTACAAGGGGGTGAGAAGTACAGGTTCTGATGACAGGTTTCCATAGCAGGGGTGGGAAGCCCCCAGAGGCTTATTAGCATTTGAGCAAGCCAAGCATAACGAACATACAGAACAAGAACAATGACACAATAACAGTACCAAAATGTTGTTACCCATTAACCTGCCAACATCCTGGTTTGAATTTTTCTAAGACCAACTTCCTGTTTTAGGGCCAGGTTTGGGGTCATGCTGGGTAACAATATAAAGTCACTCTAGCTAACAAGTTACTCTGGCTAACAAGCTCTAACTATGAATCATCACAACTTCACCTTACAGGGTCGGCTCTTTCTTAGACAAAAGCCCTTAATGGGCCACATTTTTAATTATAATAGCCTATATGGCCTGTCCTTTTCTTAGGCAAAGGTCTTCAATAGGCCTGACCTGCACTTTTTACATTTTTTTTGTGTGTGTGGTACTGGGAATTGAGCCCAGGGGCATTCTACCTCCAAGCTACATTCCCCAGTCCTATTTTATGTTTAGTTTGAAACAGGGTCTCTCTAGGTTGATGAGAGTCCCACTACTTGATTAGGCTGTCCTCGAACCTGCGATCCTCCTGTCTCAGCCTCCCAAGTACTGGGATTACAAGTATGCACCACAACACCTGGCTTACTTTTTTTTTTTTGTATTGCTTTGTTGTTGCAGTATTGGGGATTGAACCCAGGGGCATTCTACCTCTGAGCTATACTGCCAGTCCTATTTTTTATTCTTCATTTTTCTTGGGTATTTACTTCAATCTGCACTGTGCTTGGCATCCCCAATCCTCTGGGGAAGTAGAAGGGTCCAACAGGATTTTAAAAAGACACCTCCTCAAATTGGCTAAAGAAGTACAAGCCTGGAAGAGGTTCCAAGATGGTGACTAAGGGAGATACCACGTTACGATCTCTCTGAGAATTAAATCTCAATCGCTGTGAAAGCAAATTCTAGACAGGAGAAGAAAAGCAACAAAAACTTGAACTAAACAATGAAAAATTGGAAATGAGGGAGAATCAAAGCCAGAAGACAAAACAGAGGAAAGTAAAAAGCTCCAAGCGGCTGGGCGTGGTGGCGCACGCTTGTAATCCCAGTACTTGGGAGGTGGAGACTGGAGGATCCGGGTTCGCGGCCACCTTCAGCTACTTAGTGAGGTCCTCTGCAACTTCGTGAGACCTGGTTTCAAAATAAAGGATAAAAAATAGGGCTGGGGGCATAGCTTGGAGGTAGGACGCCCCTGGGTTCAATCCCCGGTACCGCAAAAAAAAAAAAAAAAAAAAGCTCCAAGCACCTTACCTAAAAAACAGCCATGGTGCCATCTTGGCTGGACTACGCCGGCTGCTACTGGCATTGTTGCTTCCACACGCTGCCAGCAGAGAACCAGAATCCTGTTGTAAGTTCAGCAACTGCAGATCAGCAGAGATGAAAGCAAGCAGCGGCTCACTCCACACTCAAAAGAGACCAAATGGCAGCAGCAACAGCAGCTGCAGTGGCGCCATCTTGGCAGGACCTTACCGGCAGGTACCAGCATTATGGCTTCCACACAATACTAACAGTGACACCACTGACCTGTTGTGAATCCAGCAACTGCAGAATAGCAGCAGTGAAGGTGAGCAGCAACTCACTCCACGTGCAACACAGACCCGAACTACTGCATTGGCAGAAGCGGCAGTGGCGTCATCTTGGTCAGACCGCTCTGGAGGCTACCAGCATTGCGGCTTCTGCAGGCCACCAACAAAGAAGCCAGGAACGTGTTGTAAAACCAGCAACTGCAGAGCATCAGCGACAAAAGCGAGCAGCAGTTCAATCCATGTTTGGCAGAGTCCCCAGTGCCTGGAGGCCTGACCAGAACCTGCGGCAGTGGCTGAGCCCACCCCTCCCCCAAAGATTAAGAGCATCGCTCAACGAGACCAAAAGTCAACAAGCCGCCCCAGGGGGAGACCACCCAGCGCGGCCACAGGGACTCATGGGGTCTGAGACAGTGCGGATTGCCCCGGCAGAGATGGGAGTGGGGTCTGCTGTGGGACACAATAGACACATGGATAAGCAGACAGTCCCTGGTTACATTTGGGTGGGACACACTTGCAGACCACGGGTTACAGAACCCTTATAGAGTCCCCGGGGATTGCCACAGGACATACAGTTATGGTACCTGGGGAAAAAATGGACCAAACCAGCCCTCTCTGTGGAAAACGTGGAGTTCCGTGTTTGCACAGAATTGGGTCAAAGTGACATCCGTCGCTTCTGTAGGCAATGAGAGACACAAGCCCGGAGCCCCCTGCTGGTGACACCTGCCATAGGTGTAGACACAGAGAGACATAGAGGCAGCCCAAATGTAGAACATGGAGACCCACACTTGCAATGAGAGGGGAAATAGCAGCACTGGTCACCTGCACAGGTAGTGAAAGGCACCAGACAAGGGTCCCAATCACTGAAGGAGACCAAGAATTGGGTCTGCAAATGGACAATATACCAAGCAAGTGAGAATAACCATTCAGTAAAGGCTATTCACCTTTAAGGCTCACCTAGTAGTAACTATCTACCTCCAGAATAAGAAACTATAAGGGGAGAGAGATTAGACATAGGAAACCTACACAGAGAGAGAGAGATAGAGAGAGAGAGAGAGAGAGAGAGCTACCAAAAGCAACAAAGGCATAAACATAAAAAACCTGAAATCATGAAAAGGAAGAATAGCAAAGAAACAATGAGCCCCCATAACCCCACAACACAGAACCCACCAACACAGAATTGCAAAGAATGCCAGAACAATTCAGAACTTTAATAGTAAAAATGATACAGGATTTCTGAAAAGAATTCAGAGAGAGCCTGAAAGGATTAAAGGATCAAATAAACAAAGAATCTGACACCCTGAACAGGAATCAAAAAGAAGCTCTGAATCAACATTAGACTAGACCACATGGAAAACAAAATCTCACTCTTAGAAGATGACCTCTCCAAACATGAACGCATAGTATATAATTTAGAAAAAACAACTCGACAGCATGAATTGGACATTGAAGAGATCTCAGTCAATCTTAAAAGAGCAAACCTAAGAATAATAGGCAAAGAAGAGGAAATAGGAGCTAAAACCAAAGGAACCAATAATCTATTCAGAGAAGAAATACTAGAAAATTTTCCAAAAATGGAAAAAAAGGTTGACACCCAGGTACAAAAAACATATAGGACCCCTAATAGACAAGATCAGAGAAGAGGTTCACCATGCCACATAATAATCAAATTGACTAATGTAGAGGCCAAGGAGAGAATCTTAAAGGCAGCAAGAGTAAAAGAGCAAGTAACATTCAGAGGCAAACCAATAAGAATCACTCCCAACCTTCCAAACCAAGTCATGAAAGCCAGGAGGGCCTCGAGTGACATATTCCAAAATCTGAAAGAAAACAACTTCCAGCCAAGATTTATCTTCCCAGCAAAGATATCTATCAAATTTGATGGAGAAATAAAACCTCCCATGACAAACAGAAGCTGAAAGACTTTATGTCTTCAAACCAGCACTAGAGAAAATACTCAGAGATTAATTACAAAAAAGAAATAATAAGGAAATGCCAGAACCAGAGAAACAGTGATTTCCATCAAACAAACAACTAGACAAAGAACAAACACTACCTCAAACAGAAATTAAATCTCAACATGTTAGGAATGAAAACCCATCTCTCAATAATCACGCTGAATATAAATGGCCTCAACTCCCCAATCAAAAGACATAAGGTGGCAAAATGGATTAAAAATCACAATCCATCTATATGCGGCCTGCAAGAAACACACCTTACAAGTAAAGATACACACAAACTAAAGGTGAAGAGATGGAGCAAGGTAATCCATGCCAAGGGAACTCGAAAACAAGCAGGAGTAGCAATTATGATATCAGACAAATTAGACTTCAAACCTAAATTTACCAGAAGAGACAAAGAAGGTCATTTCTTACTGGTAAAAGGAACAATCCAGCAAGAGGATATAACAATAATCAACATTTATGCCCCAAACATAGGTGCAACCAATTTCATAAAACAAACTCTTCATGACAATTAAATCACACATAGACCTAATACAGTAATATTGGGAGATTTCAACACACCTCTCACACCACTAGATTGATCTTCAAGACAAAAGGTCAGTAAAGATGCCTCAGACCTAAGGAACATGATAAACCAAATGGACCTAGTAGACACATAAGGAATATTCCACCCAACTACAGCTGAATTCACATTTTTTTCAGCTGCTCATGGAACTTTCTCTAAAATAAGCCATATCCTAGGACACAAAGTGAATCCTAGCAAGTTCAAAACATGTGACATAATCCTCTGCATCTTTTCAGACCATAATGGAATGAAACTAGAAATCAACTATAAGAAGACCCAGAGAAACCTCATAAACATGTGGACACTGAACACCACACTGCTTAATGAGGAATGGGCCAAAGAAGAAAGAAGGGGAGAAATTCCTAGAAACAAATGAAAACAGAGACACAGCATATCAAAATCTCTGGGACACCCTGAAGGCAGTATTAACAGGAAAATTCATAGCACTGAGTGCCCACATAAGAAGAACAGAAAATCACCAAATAAATAACCTAATGACACACCTCAAAGCCCATGAAAAACAGGAACAGTCTAACTCCAAAGCCAGTAGAAGACAGGAAATTATTAAAATCAGAGCAGAAATCAATGAAACAGAGAATAAAAACTCAATACAAAAAATCAACAAAGCCAAAAGCTGGTTCCTTGAAAAAATAAACAGGATAGATAAACCACTAGCCAACCTAACCAAAAGGAAGAGAGAATCAACCCAAATTACTAAAATAAGAGTTTAAAAAGGTGATATTACCACTGACAGCATGGAAATCCAGAAGATTATCAGAAACTACTTTGAAAAACTATAGTCCAAGCCGGGCGTGGTGGTGCACACTTGTAATCCCAGTACTTGGGAGGCTATGACCGGAGGATCTGGGTTCGCGGCCAGCCTCAGCTACTTAGTGAGGCCCTCCGCAACTTTGTGAAACCCGGTTTCAAAATAAAGTATAAAAAATAGGGCCGGGGGTGTAGCACGGAGGTAGAACACCCCTGGGTTCAATCCCTGGTACAGCAAAAAATAAAAAGAAAAACTATAGTTCAACAAAATGGAAAACCTAGAAGAAATTGACAAATTTCTAGACACATACAACCTTCCTAAGTTGAATCAAGAAGATAGAGAAAATTTAAATCGACCAATAGCAATCAAAGGGATTGAAACAGCAATAAAGAGCCTACCATCAAAGAAAAGCCCAGGTCCAGATGGTTTCCCAAGTGAATTTTATAAAACATTTACAGAAGAACTAATCCCAATACTCTTCAATCTATTCCATGAAATAGAAAGAAGCAGGACTCTCCCAAATACATTCTATGAAGCCAACATCCCATTAATACTAAAACCAAATAAAGACAGCTCAAGAAAACTACAAACCTATATCGTTGATGAACTTAGATGCAAAACTTCTAAACAAAATACTAGCAGTGTGCATTCAAAACCACATCATGAAAATCATACATCATGACCAAGTGGGGTTCATCCCAGGGTTGCAAGGCTGGTTCAACATAGGAAAAACAATCCATGTAATCCACCACATAAACAGAACTAAAGACTAAAATCACACGATCATTTCAATAGATGCTGAAAAAGCATTTGACAAAATCCAACACCCATTCATGATAAGAACACTGCAGAGAATTGGAATAGAAGGAACATACCTCAACATCATAAAGGCAATATACAATAGGCCCACAGCCAACATCATACTGAATGGGGAAAAACTTTGATAGTTCCCCTTAAAAACAGGAACAAGACAAGGATGTCCGCTGTCACCACTTCTTTTCAATATAGTACTAGAGACTCTAGCCAGAGCAATAAGGCAAGAGAAGGAAATCAAAGGAGTGCAAATAGGAAAAGAAGAAATGAAACTATCTCTATTTGCATATGACATAATGTTATACTTAGAAGACCCAACAAACTCAACCAAAAGGCTTATAGAACTGATCAACAAATTCAGCAAAGTGTCTGGATACAAAATCAATCTTAAAAAATCAGAAGCTTTTCGATATGCCAACCATAAATCCACTGAAAATGAAATCCAGAAGACATTTCCACTCATGATATCCCCCAAAACAAAAAAATACTTAGGAATAAACATAACCAAGGATGTAAAAGACCTCTACAAGGAAAATTATAAAACATTGAAAAAAGAAATTGAAGAAGATCTTAGAAGATGGAAAGATCTCCCATTATCTTGGATAGGCAGAATAAATATCATCAAAATGGCCATTCTTCCAAAAGTGATCTACAGATTCAATGCAATACCTATTCAATTACCAAGGTCATTCTTCACAGACATAGAAAAATCAGTCCTTAGATTCATTTGGAACAACAGAAAACCCAGAATAGCCAAAGTAGTTCTCAGCAACAAGAACCATGCAAGAGGCATCACAATATCTGACTTCAAACTATACTTCAGAACCATAGTAATAAAAGCAGCATGGTATTGGCACAAAAGCAGACATATAGACCAATGGAGCAGAATAGAAGGCTCAGAAACAAATCCACATACTTACTGCCAATTGATTTTTAACAAAGGAGCCAAAAACATACACTGGAAAAAAGATAGCCTCTTCAACAAATGGTGTTGGCAAAACTGGTTAAACACATGCAGAAAAATAGAAATAAACCCCACTTTCTCACCCTGCATAACAGTCAATTCAAGGTGGATCGAAGACCTGGAAATTAGACCAGAGACCTTGCAGCTCCTTGAATGAGGCATAAGTCCAACTCTTCATCACATAGGCACAGGCAAAAACTTCTTCAAGAAAACCCCAAAGGCACAAGTCATTAAAAAGAGGATCAATAGCTGGGCATGGTGCTGCACGCTTGTAATCCCAGTACTTGGGAGGTGGAGACCGGAGGATCTGGGTTCGTGGCCAGCCTCAGCTACTTGGTGAGGCCCTCTGCAACTTAGGACCGTGGTGTAGCTCAGAGGTAGAATGCCCCCGGGTTCAATCCCTGGTACCGCAAAAAAAAAAAAGAAGAAGAAGAGGATCAATATGTGGGATTGCATGAAACTGAAGAGCTTCTGCACAGCAAAGGAAACTATCAAAAACAGAATGGGAGAAGAATTTTGCCAGCTACTCCTCTGATAGAGGACTAATATCTAGAGTATACAGATAACTCGAGAAACTCATCACTAAGAACAAAAACAACCCAATCAAAAAATGGGCAAGTGAACTAAATAGGCACTTCACAAAAGAAGAAATACAAATGGCCAATAAGTGTATGAAAAAAATGTTCAGCATCATTAGCAATCAGAGGGATGCAAATCAAAACTACCCTGAGATTTCACCTAACCCCAATTAGAATGGCAATCATTAAAAACACAAAGAATAACAAATGCTGGCGAGGATGTGGAGAAGTAGGAACTGTAATACACTGTTGGTGGGATTGCAAATTAGTGCAACCACTTTGGAAAACAGTGTGGAGGATCCTCAGAAGATTGGGAATGAACCTACCTTATGACCCAGCAATACCACTTCTAGGTATCTACCCAAAAGAATGGAAACCAAATTACCAGACTAATGCATGCCTATTTATGTTTATAGCTGCACAATTCACAATTGCCAAACTATGGAACCAGCCAAGATGTCCATTAACAGATGAATGGATTACAAAACTGTGGGATATGTACACAATGGAATTTTATGCAGCCATCAAGAAGAACAAAATTATGTTATTTTCAGGAAAATGGGTGGAATTAGAGAACATTATGCTTAGTGAGATTAGTCAGTCACAAAATGTTAAAAGTCGGATGCTCTCCCTAATATGTGGAAGCTAGGTAGAATAGGGCATAGGAGGGACTCCAGACAAAGATGGAGAAAACCTCAGGTGAGCAAAGAAGGAGAACTAACTGAAGGGGATAGGAGGGGGAAGAGGGAAACACCCTAATGCACAGAATGTATATATGCAAATATACCAAAGTCAACTAATATGCTGAGCATGAGAAAGAGGAAATTTGGAGGGAATGGGGGTGGTAATTGGGGGAGGACCGTGGTGTGAATGTATACTTCTACCACCCTGAAACCCATCAAGTTGTATGATTACAATGCACCAATTAAAAAATTAATTATTCCATAAAAAAGAGAATGAGAGACATATCAACATATGGCAATGTTATTTGGATCTGAATTAAAAAAATTTTTTTGAAGTATAGGGAATCACTATTTGCATTCCCCATGGACTTGAGATATAACTCCAAGAAACAGATCAGGGAAAGCATTTCTGGTAAGAAGGAAAAGCCAACAGAAAGGTGCATTAGGAAGGTTGCCACTGTGAGCATATTGGGCTGATTCTACGTGGGCCAAGAAGCTCACAGCAAGCTGCCAAGAATTGTCCTCATGAGGGACAGGAGGCTGGAATCTGCTCATAGACACTCACCCCATTGGTTCAGTGTTACCCCTGGGCTTTTATCACCCCCACTGTGGGGAGGAATTGTGTTTGACCCAGTGGTGTGCTGTCTCCCTGGGTGCAGAAAGGCTTGGGACACATGATTAGAGCAAGATACTGTGAGCCTGAGGTCATGCAGAACTGCGGGGCTGACATCTGAGAGGACAGGGGGATGTGAACTGGAGACCCAAAGGCCTCTCCCACTAAAGACCAGGCCAGAAGTAAGGTACTGACTGGATAAGGATGATGCCAAGGAAGGATTAACTTTTTAAAGATGTGATCATTATAATGTTATTTATTTATGAGGGAGAGGAGTAAGAAAGAATTTTTGTGTTATAGATACATTCTGGAGTATTTACAGATGAATTGATAGAACGTTTGAGATTTGCTCCAAAATAATCTGAGAGAAGTAGGTGAAGCACATAGAAATAAAATTATCCATGAATTAATACTTGCTGAAGCAAAGTGGTAAGTACATGGGGTTCACTATCATATTATTTCTGCTTATTTGTGCACTTAAAATTTTCAATAGTAAAACATTTTTCAAATAAAATTGTTTGGCAAAAATTTGTAAAAAGAAGAAGAAGAAGAAGAAGAAGAAGAAGAAGAAGAAGAAGCCGCCCCCTGGTGGCAACTACTCCCTATGGCTCTGATGTGGATCCTCAACACGCCTGGCAAATTATATCATATACCCTTTGAAAAATTATGCGGGAGGCCCTTCCTGTTTCAGGATATAGTCTTAGACTCAGAATCCCAGATATTAGCAGACTATGTCACCCAGCTGGCCATTATCAACAAGCTTTGGGAAAACTCCAAAAGGTACCACAAGAAAAAGGAGAACCTTTGTTCTGTCCAGGGGACCTAGTGCTAATAAAATCTATAGACAAAAAGGAAAACCCCTAGGTGAGCCCATATTCCATCATTCTCTCTACCGCTGCCATGGTTAAGGTGTCTGGCATCCATTCCTGGGTACACCGTACGAGAGTCAAGTGGTGGAGAGCTGAAGAGCCATCACCGACCTCAGACACACCTGAGACCACCCCAGAATATTCTTGTAAGCCACTAGACAGACTCAAGCTCCTGTTCAAGAAGACACCAGTGATAAGTAGATACATGATTGTTGGTGCCGTCCTTCTATCTCCTCTCTTTTGGGGGGTGGCCCTCTTTGGTGTAGCAATAACCCTCTGTTACTTGCTGATGATCCTATGTGTGTTACCTGAGGGATTCAACCATGCCCACTGCTAAATTCTGCCTTATAACTCTTGCTATCTTGGGGCTGGAAATGACTCTTTCAGGAAAACCTAGTCCATTCTGGGCTTACAATCTTCTTTATAACTTAACCTGAGCAAGAGCAGAGGGTGAATCATTACAGGATTGTTGGATATGTCATTCCCAACCCATTTCTAAGAGCACCCCTCACCTACTGAAGATTGTTAGCACCCTCCAAAGACTCTCTACTTAAACAATGCTTCTTTGGATCTGAGCCATTCTCGGCTAGTCTCCCTAACTAATAAAAAAAAAAAAACCTCCCAATCTAAATAGTTTTGATTTGTCATCATGAGCAAACTTTTCCAAAAACCTAGTAGTTGGATTTTATTACTGCCCTAATAACACCTACTGTTGTACCTGCAACAGCCTAGGCACAACCAAATGTTACCCTCATCCTGCTTGTTTTCATCGAAATCCCTGCTCTCTTTCGAGTCTCCTCTGGGATCCAAATGATCTATCTAAACACCATGCTACGAGGCCTTGCGTGGGTCTCCCCCTCCCTACATCCATACATCCTGCCTCCGACTGGACTTATCAAGTACTTGCTGAGCTAATCGGACTCATTGGTGCCCTAAAGTATATGGTCCATACAATACTTCTCACAGCAGTGTGTGGGCAGGATCCCTTGGGAGGGAGAAACAAAAATATCCCCCTAATTTAGGCCGTCCTGCCAACCATTCTCACCCCAGGGAGGATTACTGTCTCTCAACTGTGGTAACAAACTCTCATGGCTCACTAACCTTACTCAGAGCTTTAGAGGTTCTACCTACCAACAAGCCTGTGCCCCCACTGGATATCTCTTCCTGTGTGACCACTCTCAAAATAAGCTCCCTAGCTCTGACTCTCCAGTAGGCTCTTTTCAGTTATTGCATACAGCTTTAGCATATTGATGCACCAACGATAAGCACTTCCAAGGCCAGTGTGCTCTGGGTCAGGTGACTGGCAACTTCTATGAGGTACAAGTATTCAACATAACAAGGACACCACTGCGCACTAAGAGAAAATCACTACTCCTGATAGCAGGGGCCATCTTAGCCATGGGTTACTAGCCACTTGGAGAGGGTTTGCATATCACAAGGCCACTGTTAAAAATATAACCCATACTTTTGAAACCTTCATGGTCACCACCGTTGACACCCTACAGGGGCTCAAAACAGTACACGAGTGCCTGGTTGGGGTGGTATTTGACAACAAAATGGCCATTGATTATCTGTTTCCAGACAAAGGTGGCATATATGTGACCTTAAACAACACCTGTTGCACATACATTAACACATCAGGGTCAGTCAGGACCAACATTAACAAAATATATGAGCAAGCATCATTGTTACACAATTTTAATAAAATCGACAATTCCTCAGTATGGGAATCTGTCAAGACTGTTTTACCCTTCATGACTTGGTTCCTACCTCTTTTGGAACCCTTAGTGACCATTCTACTCATGTTTATATTCAGCCTGTGTCTAGTAAATTATGTGGTCAAGTTTGTCTCCAACAGGATTGAAGCCATCAAGCTCCAGATGGTGTTCCAGATGGAGCCACAAATGAACATCTGTAAGAGTCCCTTGGATGGTGGCGGGGATCTGGGATATTCCCCAATGTGACACATTATTTGCATGCACCCTGAGGCTGGGGCCCCACATCATCCCCTTCCAATTCAAAGTAGCCAGACTCAACATATGATGCCCCCACTTCTATGCCTACAGTTGTATGCAAGTTTTTAAGAAATGGGGGAATGTTCTAGTCTCGGGCAATCAGGACTCAGAAAAAGACCCCGTGACTTTCATCTGAATGGTTGATAAAGACATTTCCTGAGGCCAGCTTGTTCTCACATCCATCCTGTGGTGATGGACCAACTTGTTCCTGCATCCTGTTCTCACAGGATAAGGAAGCCAAAATTCATAAATAAGACTCAAGGTCCAGGATACAAGAGTGTCTCACTCTAGAACTCCATCTCACTCTTCTTAACACATGAAGTACTTTCCTGTCACTCTAATAAACCCTACTTTAAGCTGGGCGTGGTGGTACACGCTTGTAATCCCAGTACTTGGGAGGCTGAGACAGGAGGATACAGGTTCGCAGCCAGCCTCAGCTACTTAGTGAGGCCCTCCATAATTTAATGAGACCCTGTTTCAAAATAAAGAATAAAAAAAAGGGCTGAGGGTGTAGCTTGGAGGTAGAATGCCCCTGGGTTAAATCCCTAGTACCGCAAAAAAATTTTAAAAAATAAAATAATAAAAACTAGGGCAGTGGGTGTAGCTTGGAGATAGAATGCCCCTGGGTTCAATCCCCAGTACTGCAAAATAAATAAGTAAACAAATAAATAAATAAACCCTACTTTAGCAGTGCAGCCAGGTTTTTCTGGCTCTTTATTTCTATACTGGGCTAGAAAAGGGACCCACGGTGACACTGGAACCGTAACAGCAACTATGACTTGTGGTTTAAGACTTTTGAAGCTGTTAAGATGGAGTGACTGTATTTTGCATGTAAGAAAGGCACAAATGCACGCCAAGCATGGTGGCGCACGCTTGTAATCCCAGTATTTGGGAGGCTGAGACAGGAGGATCTGGGTTCGCGGCCAGCCTCAGCTACTTAGTGAGGCCCTCCGCAATTTAGTGAGACCCTGTTTCAAAATAAAGAATACAAAATAGGGCTGGGGGTGGAGCTGGAGGTAGAATGCCCCTGGGTTCAATCCCCAGTACAGAAAAAAAAAAGGAAAGGAACAAATGCGGGGGATACAAGGCCAAGTGTTATTGGCTAAATGGTATTCTACCAAAATTCATGTTGAAGTCCTCATCCCTCAGTACCTCAGAATATGATTTCACTGTAATTAAGTTGAAATGAGGTCATTAGGGTGGGCCCTAATCCAGTATGACTGGTATCCTCACAACAAGAGGAAATTAGAACATTGGCAGTTACTGAGGAAAGACCATGTAAAGAACAGAGTGAAGATGGACGTCTACTGAGACAGAGACCCCCTTTTTTTTTTTTTTTTTTGCAGTACCGGGGATTGAACCCAGGGGTGTTTTACCTCCGAGCTACACCCCCAGCCCTATTTTTATGGTACTGGGGATTGAACCCAGGGGCGTTTTACCTCCGAGCTACACCCCGGCCCTATTTTTTATACTTTATTTTGAAACCGGGTCTCACTAAGTTGCGGAGGCCTCACTAAGTAGCTGAGGCTGGCTGCGAACCCAGATCCTCTGGTCTCAGCCTCCCAAGTACTGGGATTACAAGTGTGCGCCACCACGCCCAGCTCCTTTCTTTCTTTTTTTATTTATTTTTATTTATTTTTTGTGGTACTGGGGAATTGAACTCAGAGGCACTCTACCTCTGAGCTATACCCCCAGCCCTATTTTACTTTTTCTTTTGAAACAGGGTCTAAGTTGCAGAGGCCCTCATGAGGTTGCTGAGGCTAGCCTTGATCCTTTGATCCTCCTGTCTCAACCTCCCAAGAACTGGGATTACAGGCAAGTGCCATGGTGCACGGCTGACAGAGCCCCTTTAAAATTGAAAATAAATTGAGCATGGTGGAGAACACCTATAATACAAGTGTGTGGGAGGCTGAGACAGGAGGATCACAGGTTCGAGGCCAGCCCCACAACTTAGCGAGACCCTGTTTCAAAAGAAAATAAAATCGGGCTGGGGGGTATAGCTTGGGGTAGAATGCCCCTGGTTTCAATCCCCAGTACCAAAAAAAAAAAGAAAAGTTTTTAAAAAAATATAGCCACAGTGCTCGCTTCGGCAGCACATATACTAAAATTGGAACGATACAGAGAAGATTAGCATGGCTCCTGCACGAGGATGACACGCAAATTCGTGAAACATTCCATATTTTTCTTCCCTCAAAACTCCTTCCTGTGTTTGTGTGGATCCCCAAGCCCCAGAACCACACTGTTGAGATGAACACATTATAAACCTCTGGGTAACTGTCAAGTCAACTTCAGGTTGTTCTGTATAAAATAAAAAATAATATAGCCACAAAGATGTATGGGAAATCTAATTTTTTCAGCTTTTAGCCTTTAAAATAAAAAAGACAAGCTGGGCATTGTGGCACACATTTGTACCCAGTACTTGGGAGGCTGAAACAGGAGAATCGCAGGTTTGAAGCCCTCCACAGCTTAGTGAGACACTGTTTCAAAATAAAGAATAAAAAATAGGGCTGGGGGAGTAGCCCAGAGGTAGAATGCCCCTGGGTTCAATCCCCAGTACCACAAAAATAAATAAATTAATTAATTAATTAATTAATAAAAAAAAAGACACACTAGGAAGAAATTGGGTGGGAATCAAGTGCTAAGCCATCATGTCACTACATAAATGAAACACACAAGAGATGATATGTAAATGAGAATGTCCTTGTCCCACAGTGGATTCCATCTCTCTAGTAACTTTTGTATTTGTATATGTGAAACAAAGTGTCTATCTCCCTTGGATATTACTGAGGGATATAACTTTCTGGTTTTTTATTTATTTTTTATTTTTTTACCAGCCTTAGGATTATATTTTAGTCCCAGTAGCTGGCATTCACTGCAAGAGTTTTTAATTAATGCATTGGGAGTTTTTTAGTTTTGCTTTCAAAGTCTCCAAACTCTGGGAATGCATTACTGTAGCCCTCTTTACTAATATCTTTCTCTGAGGAATAACTAAGTAGCATCTATAGAAAATGTCAAAGGGAGTTGGGTGTGGTGGCACAGGTTTGTAATCTCAGTACTTGGGAGACTGAGGCAGGAGGATTGCAGGTTGGAGACCAGCCTCAGCAATTTAGTGAGACCCACAGCATCTTAGTAAGATCTTTTTCAAAATTAAATATAGAAAGGGTTAGGGATGTAGCTTGGAGGTAGAATGCCCCTGGGCTCAACCCCCAGTACCATAAAGGAAAGGAAAGAAAAAGAAAAGTCAAAAGGAGCCAGGCATGGTGGTACATGCCTGTAATCCCAGAACTTGGGAACCTGAGATACAAGGATCCTAAGTTTGAGTCCACCCTTGGCAGCTTAGAGAGACCATGTCTCAAAATTAAAAAAGGATAGGGGTTTAGTTTAGTCATAGAGCACCCCTTGTTCAATCCCGAGTACCATAATTTTAAAACAAATATCAAAGGGAAAATTTTCAGGGAAAACGTACATAAGGAAGCTAGTCTTATTACCTCAGAGTTGTTGCAGGTGAAGTCTATGCTGGAGACTATTGCATTGTTATTCAAATATCGAAGTGCTTTTGAAATTTTTCCAAGCAGAAGTAAAAAGAGAAGAGATTTGGATATTTCGGATATAATGAAATACCATGCAAAAGTGCTCCTGCTAAAAAGTCTGTAGGTAAGCACTTGAGAAATTCGGACATACAGCACGGAGTGCACATAAAAATGATATTTTACACTCAAGAATGAACTAAAAGTTGTATTGAACTGCTGACAGTTTTGAAAAGTATTGAAAAACCATAGTAGCACAAAGGATTGAAAAGGCAAATACAGTGACATGCTGTACCTACTGCACAAGCACTGTCTCTTACTGTGTTTTACAACTATCCTCCCCAGCTGGCCCACTTGTCAGCAAAAATTAAATGGCAGAGTTATGGCACTATTATTACTGAGATGCTGCCTACTTTTACAAAACACTCTTTAAGACATTTACTAATGCACTACAGTGTACTGTTATAAATAATTAAAATCAAATAAATTCAGAATAGCTAAATAATTTAAATACCTGTCAAAATAAATCAGCTAGAAATATTCTGAGGTTTAATGTACTTTATTTTCATACTTTGATTTACTTGTTTTCTCATTGTATCAGATAAAACAGTTGCCGGGAGTGGTGGTGCATTCCTGTAATCCCAGTACTTGGGAGGCTGAGACAGGAGGATCACGCAGGTTCAAGGACAGCCTCAGCAAGTCATGAGCATCTCATCAACCTAGTGAGACCCTGTTTCAAAATAAGAAATGAAATCAGGCTGGGCAGGGTAGAGCTCGAAGGTAGAATACCTCTGGGTTCAATCCCCCATACCACAAAAAATAAAAAGAAAGACAAACTTTCAATTCGTATGTGCCAAAGAACATCATCTTTTTTTATTTTTTGGGTCATATACCCCCTCCCTGGCTAAGAGTCTGGTCTCCAGAGTTCTAGTAGCCAGGAGCAGACAGTAAATGTTGACTTCCTAGAAACGGCTGGAAAAGCCACCAGTTTCAGTTGGAGACCCTGAGGAGCTAGAAATGCCACTGCCCTACAGCCCTGCAGACTGAGCGGCTGCCCTGGTCTGAGTCTGCTATGCCATCTTCAGGGGCCGATAATTCAGCTGTTGACTCCCCAGCTCCTGAGGGGACCCCAGGGCTACCAGTCCTGTCCCCATACTCCCAGAATCTACCCCCCCCCAGGCTAGGGGACTCCAGGCCAGTGCAGTGATTTCCCTTATGGGAAGTACACGACAGGGAATAATAGATGCAGATGGACAGGTGGTCCCGGGGCAGCCGACTCTAGTATATCAGCAGTTTACCACCACAGACCTCCTTAACTGGAAGCAGCACACTCCCTCCTATTCAGAAAATCCTCAGGGCCTTGTGGATTTGATCCAGTCCATCTGTCAGACTTACAACCCTACCTGGGCAGATTGCAGATAGCTGCTTCTCAGTCTCTTCAATACAGAGGAATGGCGGTGAGTCCTCCAGGCAGCTACCCGGTGGGTTGAGGAAACTGCCCCATTGGGGACTGTGGACCCAGCAGTATATGCTAGACTCTGGTTGCCCACAGAAAATCCTAACTGGGACCCCAATGACCCACATGATTTGGTGAGCCTCCTGGCATAGCGAGAAGCATTGCTCCAGGGCACACAGAGAGGGGTCAACGGACCACTAACAGCAAAAGTCAGTGAAGTACTACAACAGTGAGACAAGAGTCCTAGCGCCTTTTACGAGTAGCTATGTGAAGCCTATGGCACCTTCACTCCCTTCGACCTGGAGACACAAGAAAACAAGCAAATGATAAATATGGACTTCGTTAGTCAGAGCACTGGGGACATCTGCCACAAGTTATAAAAGCTGGATGACTTTGCTGGAATGAATGGCATTCATCTACTGGAGATCGCCAACAAGATCTTCACAAACCACAATGTAGAAGAAAAAAGAGAAACAGACTGGAGGATGAAGAAAAAAGCTGATTTAATGGTGGTAGCACTGGTGTGTTCCTCAGCCACAGGTCAAAGGCCCCCACTGGGAAAACCTTCAGGAAGAAGACCGACCCTATGCCAGGACCAGCGTGCCTTCTGCAAGGAAATCGGGCACTGGAAAAATGAGTGCCCTAAAAGGAAAACACAATGCCAATCACAGCGTGAACTGCAAGGAGATCAACCCCCATAATCTTTTACTGTTGGAGGAGCCAATGCGTTTGAAGATCGAAGGGGACCAGGCTCCATCACTCCCAGGGAGCCCATGGTCCAGATGACAGTAGAGGACTCTCGGGTCCCGCCCGAGAGTGACGCGGACTGACAGGGAAAAGTGAGCGCCGACGGCTCGAGAAGCACTCACCACGAGCCGGGAGAATATGTCGAGCAAATCTCGTTTATTTAGGAAGACAGGGCAGTTTTAAAGTGAAACCCATAAAGGAATCCCCGGGCAGTAGGGTGTGGCCCAAAGGCACGCAACGGGTCGGGTCATACACCTCCTATAACCTATCATAGCCCTCTTGAGGCTAGGTGGGGCGGGTCTGCCAGCGCCATCTTTGCTATTGATATGCTGAATCGCTGAATTGCTGAATCGCTGCCACGTGGAAGAGGCCCGGTACTCTAGAGCAGGCCTCTGCTAGTTCACCGGGCCCTTTCATGGCACCGAGTA
>PVJS01016880.1:0-36892 GCA_004027185.1 Glis glis
AAAAAAAAAAAAAAAAAAAAAAAAAAAAAAAAAAAAATAAAGAATAAAAAAATAGGGCTGGGGGTGTAGGTCAGGGGTAGAATGCCCCTAGGTTCTATCCCCAGTACCGGGGAAAAAAAAAAAAAACTTAAAATACAAAGGGATAGAGGTATAGGCTGAAGGTAGAATACCCGTGGGCTCAATCTCCCTATCAGTGAAAGAGAAGGAGAGAGGGAGGAGGGAGGGAATATAAGGAGCACTGATCTACACAGATGAGTCCCTATCTCCTAAAAATAGATGCCAAGGAACTATATCTATATATAATGATGATTTTACAGGCAGAGGTTGGGAAACATTATAAAAAGTAAGTAGGGGGCTAGAGGTGTAGTTCAGTGGTAGATAGTGTGCTTTAGCATATGTGAGGGCCTAGGTTAAATTCCCAGCACCAAAAAAAAAAAGGATAGCATTATCTTGGAGTTTTGCAAATCATATGGTCTCTTCATAACTACTCAGTTCCCTCTCCGAAGTGCTAATGCACCCACAAACAATGTATAAACTGAACCTGGCTTTGTTCTTAAAGAAGGCAGTTGGTAGTACAAGCATGGTTCAGCATATGAAAACCCCTACAACAAACCACAGTAATAGAATTAAGGAGAAATAATTAATCTTTAGTGATGTAGAAAAAGCATCTGGCAAAATTCAACATCCTTTCATGATAAAAAACACTCAACTAGGTATAGAAGGGAACTATCTCAATATGTTACAAGTCATATTTTAAAAGCCGACACCTAACACCACTGTCAATGTTTTAAGACTGCTATACTTTTCCTCTAAGATAGAAAAAAGTCAAGGATGTTATAATTCAGAAAACCTAAGTTGGAAGCTAGACATGGTGGTACAGGTCTGTAATCCCAGTACTTGGGAGGCTGAGACAGGAGGATCTCAAGTTCAAAGTCAGCTTCAGCAACCTCGTGAGGCCCTCCACAACTTAGTTAGACCCTGATTCAAAATAAAAAAATAAAATAGGGCTCAGGGTATAGCTCAGAGGTAGACTAACTCTGGGTTCAATTCCCAGTATCACTAAAAATAAATAAAGTTGGCTCTTTTAGTCTCTTAATTATCATTGAGTCATTAAACCTGTTCTTCCCCCACTTTCATCCTTTTCAGTTATTCCCTAAAATTATCTCAATAAAGCTGTCTTCCATATTGATTATGAGTTAATGTTATTAGGAATTAGTTATTTTTCTTATCTTATTTTTACACCTATCTTTTCTTCCTTTTAACATCTGAAGTATTTGTGTTTCCACTGACTTAAATCCTGTTCCTTGTTCTGGCCTGACTCAAAATCATCCATGTTTAAGCCTTTGACTTCAACTCAAACTTACCTTTGAGGTATCAAAAATACCTTTGGTAGGTATTTTTCCTATCATTCATATTAGTATATAACCAAACACTGACCAATATATATTCTTCAAATACAGTCACGTGCCACAGAATGACATTTTGTCATTGACAGACTATATATATAAAATGGTAGTCCCTTAAGATTATAATGGAATTGAAAAATTCCTATCACTTACGTAGCCTTCATAAGGTCACAGCAAAACACATTACTCACATTTGTACTGATGCTAGTAAAAAAAAACCCCTACAGCACTGGCAGTCATATAAAAGGATGTAGTATGTCAGTATATAATACTTGATAATGATAACATATGACTACGTTACTGATTTATGTAATTACTACTATACTATACTTTTTGTTATTTTTATTTATTGTGGGGCTAGGGATTGAACCCAAGGGTGTTCTAACTCTGAGCAATACCCCCAGCCTCTTTTTTTTTTTTAATTCTGAAACAGGATCTTGCTAAGTTACTATGTGCTACCTGCGATCCTCCAATCTCAGTCTCCCAGGTACTAGGATTACAGGCATGCACCATCACACCCGGCTTTTGTTGTTACTTTAGAGCGTATTACTATTTATAAAAAATAAAAAATAAAAGAATGATTACTGCAAAACAGTATGGCATGTTACTCCAGTAGTTACCTCACATATATCTCGTTTACTGTATCTCTTGATTTCATCAAGTGGCCACATTGAGTGATTGACCTATGCCATCTAGGTTGTAGAAGTACACTCTGAGTTACAACAACAGTGAAATTACCTAACACTGCACTGTATCCCTGTTAAGCAATACATGAATGTAGAATGAAAGTATCTTTAAATTATGCATGCAAACTCAATGAAAGGCACAGTTGTTCTTCTATACATTTATAGTACCCAGTACAGTGCTGCAAATATATAAAATATCTAATAAGTGTTATATATCCCATGACTCTTGGAATCATAGACTTTTCAACATGGAGGCAAACTGATTAAAAAAAAAAAAAGATGTATTTGAGGGCTGGGGATGTACTTGCCGGGAATGCACAAGGCCCTGGGTTACAAACTAATCTTGATTTGGTGGTATTTGTGCTGCTGATTAGGAAGCTGGTTGTATGTGCATATTTGTTAGAACGGGAAAAGAGAGGAAGGCACAGGTCAAGGATTTAACATCATTTTCTAGTTATTCATGACAAATGAGGAAAGGAACCCAAGTCAAGGAAGAAGACAACCAAACAGTTGGCTTCTAATAACACCTGTCCTTAGGGATTAAGCTGAGGTCCATCTGGTGTTCTGCAAAGGTTTCAAACTAAAAAGGTCTCTACTATTTGAAATCTTGTAAGATTCTCATATTTGATTACTACACTATGGTATAAGAGCCTTTGGAAACCATAGAAAACTGGAGCAGAGACAACTCTAGGGAAAACCTGAGCATCACTAACCTTGTTTTCCTTCATATACAATATAATCTTGCTGACAAAAATTTTTTTCATTTAAAAACCTAAAGAAGCTAGGTGTAGTGGTCCACACCTGTAATCCCAGTACTCAGGAGGCTGAGACAGGAGGATCACAGGTTTGAAACCAGCCTCAGCAACTTAAGAGAGACTCTTAACAATTTAGCAAGACCCTGTTTCCAAATTAAAAAAAATATATAGGGTTGGGTGTGTCAGAGGTATAATGCCCTTGGATTCAATCCCCAGACTCACCAAAAAAAAAATAAAATAAATAAAAAATAAAGAGCCAAGACTTAATATTTTCCTATCCTAAAAGATATTAAATTCTCCGAAATGCAAAGTCCTATATACAAAATTTTTTCATCATGAAGTGAGATTTCTAAATCCATAGCTTATATTGCATAGAGTATTCCTGGCAGTTTAAAGAAGCTGCTAGGGACCTTGGAGGCAAAAGAAAACAAATGTTCAGTTTCTTCTCCTTTGCTGGATAGCCAACTCACCTTTAGACTTCAGATTATCAAGAATAGTGAAGGATTTAGAATTTAACCAGAGTCAGAGAGACACACACACATACACACACAAACTAGCTTGCTACTGTTTAATGGGTTCTGACAGAAGATAGGAGACTCCTAAGATTTTTTTAATTAGAGTAAAAGCAGAAGATAGAGTATAGTGTATATCACCATGATGCTTGTGCTGGCTCCTGATGCAAAGGGCCCATGATGGACATCTGAGCACAAAATGAGTTGTGTTACAGAACTGTAACACTGACCTGGGGGGCAGGGTGGTATTCATCACTTAAATAGTAAGTGGGATGAAGCTTGCTCTTTTGTCTGGGAAAGGTTATACCCTCATGTCTCACAGCTCGCTGCTTACTCCACATATAACTCTATGAAATGGCTCAGGTAAGAGTAGTCAGCTGTCTGGCATATCCCGTAAGAACATGAAGGGAAGCTCAGTGACAATGGTGGATTGCCTATACCAACACAGATAAGATTTTTTATCTTTTGTAAATTAAATCAGAAGCTAATCTAGTCTTATAGTGTATGGGTATGTGGGCTGGAGGTTGGAGGTGTGTATTTTTTTCATCAATGTGCAAGCCTATATAAAGAATGACTAACTCTATTAATTATATACTTCTTTATATTAACTCCCTACTAATTCACCTGTGTTGGCTCCTTCTATTTATTTAGTTTCTTTTTTTGTGTGTGTGGTACTGGGGATGGAACCCAGGGGCATTCTACCACTGAGCTACACCCCTGCCCTATTTTTTTATCCTTTATTTTGAAACAGGGTCTAAGTTGTGGAGGGCCTCACTAAGTTGCTGAGGCTGACCGCGAACCCGGATCCTCCAGCCTCAGCCTCCCAAGTACTGAGATTACAAGCATGCGCCACCACACCAGACCCTATTTAGTTTCTTGTCTTACTAACTATATTACAAGGCCCTTGGGGGCAAGCATTAGTATGCCTTCATCTTTTGGGCAATTCTAATACCTGGCAAGTGCCTAACAAATTAAACTCTCAGTAAAGTTTCTAAATTCCCAGCACCTTGGAAAACACATCCCAAGTACAAATAAATGACCAATTTACAAAAGCAGGGAGAGGCTTGAATACAACTGCTGTCTTTATTGATTAATCACTGTGCTCCTTAATTATCTAGAGATAAAGAAAAGGAAGAACAGTTCATTCAGTATAAACATTCCTACCTGCATATCAGAACCAATCATTATTGACATTAGGAATTCAGAAAAATGATGTATGCATGCATATGGAGTAAGCAGCCTACAGCCATAAGTAATGAAGTGTTTACCGTAAGAGTAAAGATAATATGAGAAAAAGAACAGAAAAATATGTGTTAAAAGTTATTTCTAAGGGCATGGTAGTAAACACTAATAATCCCAGTACTGGGAGGCTGTGGCAGAAGGATCACAAGTTCAAGGTCAGCCTAGGCAATTCAGTGAGACCTTATCTCAATAAAAAATCACACACGGGAGAGAAGTAGTTCAGTGGTTGAGCAATCCAGGGTCCAATTCCTAGTATCACATAAAAATAAACAAAACTTCTTGGTAAACATGTTATAAATACTTTTTAACCCAAGATATTAGAACAATAAATTCTAAGAACAGGTTTCTAGGTAATTAAGATTGTCAAATCTCTTTTAATACATGTCTTCTACAACCAATGTCTACATCCCCAAATTTTGTCTATGCGTCAAAGAAGGCACTGGAAAAAGAGCTGTCAGAACATCTGTGGAACCATTTGTAAGCAGAAAGATGTATAAGCAACAGTCAGGCAATACAGTTTCTGCTATTTTACCCATACAAATTAACCTAACCCTTGAACTCTCCAAAGGAGATTACTGCTTATATGAAAAAATGTTTCTTGAGCTGGGCGTGGTGGCGCACACTTGTAACCCCAGTACTTGGGAGGCTGAGACCAGAGGATCCAGGTTCGCGGCCAGCCTCAGCTACTTAGTGAGGCCGCAACTTAGTGAGATCCTGTTTCAAAATAAAGAATTTTTAAAAATAGGGCTGGGGGTGTAGCTTGGAGGTAGAATGCCCCTGGGTTCAATCCCCAGTACCGCAAAAAAAAAAAAAATGTTTCTTTCTTAAACAGGGTTTGATAGCTTCAAAGTGGCAAATGAATTCTGGTTACCTGTTTAGAGACTACATTTAAAGTAGCATACATCAAAATAAGGCTATTATACCTAAAAATTACTTTAGTCTAAATTATAATCCCAGCTCTGTCAATATTTTAGGTTCGAGGCCAGCAAGTGATAATTTAGCAAGACTCAGTTTTAAAATAAAAAATAAAAAGGGCTGAGGGCTTAGCTCAGTGGTAGAGCACACCTGGGTTCAATCCCCAGTACCATTAAAAAAAGAAAATAAGTCACAGTGTGTGTGTGTGTGTGTGTGTGTGTGTGTGTGTGTGTGTGTGTGTTGTTTTTTGTTACTGGGGATTGAACCCAGAGGCATTCTACATCCAAGCTACAGGTAAAGCCCTTTTTGGTTGTTTTTATTTTTTTTTTTATTTTTTGCAGTACTGGAGATTGAACCCAGGGGCATTTGACCTCTGAGCTACACCCCCAGCCCTATTTTTTATTCTTTATTTTGAAACAGGGTCTAAGTTGCAGAGGGCCTCACTAAGTAGCTGAGGCTGGCCTTGAACCTGGATCCTCTGGTCTCAGATTACAAGCATGCACTGCTACCCCCAGCTTGTTTTTATTTTGAAAGAGGATCTTGCTGAGAGTCTTAATACTTTGCTCAGCCTGTCCTTAAATCTACAATCTTCCTGTCTCAACCTCCCAAGCAATGGGAGGCATATGCCACCATGCCCAACAAAAGCCACAATCTTGATGTGGGAACAAATATTTTATTTCACATGTTGGCTTAAGATATATAAAATAAAAATACCAGCTACATAAAAATCTAATATATTCATTGAAAAAACGTTTCAAATTATTACTGTGGAACATATTTGGAGTTAAAATTCATGAACAATTATCGCATAATTTTGTGTGTGCTACCAGGCTCTACCTTTATTTTTTATATATGCTTTTATTGTTGTATTATAGTCTTACATCATAATGTAAATCATGTTGACAGTGACATACATGCACACAGCATTTGGTGACCCACCCCCGGCTGCCTCCCCATTTTCCCCCTTCCCCAGAGTACTAAGATTGACATTGGTATTTTCACATATGTACACATAGCCAAAGGTAGTAATTCCTTCAATGAACCTCACTCTTCCCCCTACCCTTCCCTTAGACCACCTCCCTGGCTCCACTGAGTTCTCTCCTCTGTTATCTGGAGTGCCTCTGGTATCTCAATTACTCACTAGCTTCCACGTATTAGAGAAAACATATGACCCTTCACTTTCTGTGACTGGTTAATCTCACTTAACATAATGTTCTCCAGGTATTTTATAGTAAATCTATCAGATGTCCTTATTTTTCTACAGCTATGATAAAGAGACTAGTAACTAAGAAAGCCTCTATCTTTCAAAACATGCTTTATTCAATGACATTTTTTTGTGGTACCGGGGAGTGAACCCAGGGGCGTTCTACCTCTGCGCTACACCCCCGGCCCTATTTTTTTTATACTTTATTTTGAAACCGGGTCTAACAATGTTGCAGAAGCCTCACTAGGTAGAGAGAGAGAGAGAGAGAGAGAGAGAGAGAGAGAGAGCGCGCGCGCGCGCACGCTGAGGCTGGCCGCGAATCCAGATCCTCTGGTCTCCGCCTCCCAAAGTGCTGGGATTACAAGCGTGCACCACCTCGCCCGGCTTCAATGACATTTTTATAAAGAAAATTAAAATCATATAATTGCTACTATGGTAAAAATGATCAATAAAGATAAATTTAGTTATTTGAGCTGGGCATGATGGCACACATCTGTAATCCCAATACTTGGGAGGTTGAGACAAGAGGATCATAGGTTGGAGGACAGTCTTAGCAAGTAGTGAGACTCCCGTCAACCTAGCAAGACCCTGTTTCAAAATAAACACTAAAAAATAGGGCTGGGGTGTAGCTCAGAGGTACAAAGCCTCTGGGTTCAATTCCCAGTACCACACACACACAAAATTGTTATTCTTACTTTGATTTTGATAATTACAAATTGATATCATACTAATTTGGTATAATATGGATGCCATGCTTTATTTACTCTAAAATGAAAGTGATCTGAATGATGTCATGTGAGAAATGTGTCATGTGGTTCTGCCAAAACCAAACAACAACCAGTCTGTTTAACCTCTAAGAATCTGTCATGTTAAAAATAGGGCTGGGGGTATAGCCTGGAGGTAGAATGCCCCTGGGTTCAATCCTCGGTACCACCAAAAAAAAAAAAAAAAAAAAAAAAAAAAAAAAAAAAAAAAAAAAAAAAAAAAAAAAAAAAAAAAATTCCTCAAAGCACACAATCTATAAACACAGACTCAATATTTCTTTATACATAAAATAGATGTCAAAGGAAGCCAAATAAGTCATGAAATGTTAAGTAACAAATGTATGACTTTATCAGATGTCTTTTCTCAGGGCCTTTACTATATTAATGTTCATTCTGCATTATTAAGAAAGTTTATAGTTGGGTGTGGTGGTGCATGCCTGTAATCTCAGTACTGGGAGGCTGAGACAGGAGGATCGCAGGTTCAATGCCAGCTTCAGCAACTTAGAGAGACCCTGTTTCCAAATAAAAAATAAAATAGGGTTGGGGGTATAGCTCAGAGGTAGAATGCCTCTAGATTCAACCCCTAGCATTGTGAAAGGAAATGGAAGGAGAAGGGGAAGGGGGAAGGGGAAGGGGAAAGGGAAAGGGAAGGGGAAGGGGAAAAGGAGGGAGAAAGGTAGTTACTTTGTTTAGTTTTTGAGCTGGGTGTGGTGGTGCACCCTTTTAATCCCAGTACTTGGGAGGCTGAGACAGGAGGATTTCAAGTTTGTAGCCAGCCTCAGCAACTTAGTGAGGCCCTCCATAGCTTAGTGAGGCTCTGTTTCAAAATAAAGAATAAAAAATAGGACTGGGGGTGTAGCTCAGAGGTAGAATGTCCCAGGGTTCAATCCCCAGCACAAAAAACAAACAATAAAATAGGGCTGGCGATGTAGCTCAAAGGTAGAATGCCCCTGGGTTTCATTCCCAGTACCACGAGAGAGAGAGACAGAGAGGGACAGAGAGAGAGAGAGAGAGAGAGAGAGAGAGAGAGAGATATTATGCCAGAAAATATTTTTCCCAATTTCTTCTTAGAAAATGCTATTATGGAATACCTAACACGGGCTAGTTTTGTGGGGGCAGTTGGGGGTACTGGGGATTGAACCCAAAGTCATTCTACCTCCAAGCTACATCCCCAGCCCTTTTAAAAAAAAGATTTTGCCGGGCGTGGTGGCGCACGCTTGTAATCCCAGTACTTTGGGAGGCGGAGAAAGGAGGATCCGGGTTCACGGCCAGCCTCAGCTCGCTCGCTCTCTCTCTCTCTCTCTCTCTCTCCTTAGTGAGGCCCTCCGCAACTTCATGAGACCTGGTTTCAAAATAAAGTATAAAAAATAGGGCTGGGGGTGTAGCGTGGAGGTAGAACGCCCCTGGGTTCAATCCCCGGTACTGCAAAAAAAAAAAAAAAAAAGATTTAATTTTGAGACAGAGGCTGGCCTTAAACCTGCAATCGTGCTATCTCAGGCTCCCAAGTACTGGTATTACAGGTGTGCACCACCAAACCTGGCCACAAGACTTACCTTTCTATAGATATACATAAACAATTTGGTAATAACAAATCAAAGGGATTCAAGCTTTGGTCATCCCTGCTTAAGTACTCCAAAATTTCAAATGTGATACTGAGTTACTGAGGTTCAAAGTACAGTAATATCTGTAAACTTTTAATGAAAAGCATAAACACTGTTCTATGCCTTTGTATACCACGAACATATAACATGTACAAACTCTGCCATCATTACAAATCAGGTTATCAAACTAAAAATGTAATTATGACAGATATTAGTTTGCCACCCTCTCCAAAGAACAAAGCAAACATCTCAAAAGACATTGTAAAGTTATCTTATATAAAAATAATGAAATTGAAAATGATAAATGAACACAGTTTACCTGTCTGTTTTGTGCTGGGGACTTGTACATGTTAAGCATCTGTTCTACCACTGAGCTATACACCCAACCAACAGTTCAAGTGCTAGGTTTATAACAATAATGATTATTGTTAATGTAGTAACATGCTTAAAATTGTATTTAAAGTTCTTTGTCCAGGTTATTTGAAAAATTCTGGAAATTAAACAAAATTAAAAATCATTTGGTGAATTCTTTTAAAGACTAAAACAAAAAATTTAAAGACAAACATTTCATAAAAGTTATATAAAGATGCAAGCCTCTTTAATTCACTTGATACAACAGTAAACAACTATAATCATAATTTTAGGTCACTGGAAAAATTTAAGTTTTTTTGGGGGGTGTAGGAGGGGTACTAGGGATTGAAACCTGGGACAGTCTACCTCTGAGCTACACCCCAAGGCCTACTCTTTTTATTTTGAAACAGGGATTCACTAAATTGTTGCTGAGGGCCTTACTAAATTGCTGAGACAGGCCTCAGACCTGTGATTCTCCTGTCTCAGCCTCCCAAGTAATGGGATTATAGATGTGCAGCACCACATCCAGCTTAAACTTTTTAAAAAAGATTAAGTGGGCCAGAATGAACAGGCACTTACATGTTAGGCAGTAATAATTAATTCTAATAGTTATTTTAAAGAAATTGGTTGATTTTCAAAAGCAAATAAATTAATAACTTGGAATTAAACCTAAAAAAGTCATAGTTTAAGCTACAAATAGATTGAAACATTTCAATGGACTCTGGATTAACTGATTTATACTAAGATTTAAAATTATATTTTCTACTTTAGGAAATAGAAAGGAACAAATCAAACCCAAACTTACTATAAAGGAAGAAATAACAAAGATCACAGCAAAGGAGCAAAAGAAAAAAAAAAATCAATGGAATGGCATGGAAAACATTAAATAAACACAAAAGATCAACAAAACAAGTAGTTGGCCAGGCATGGTGGTAAATGCCTGTAATCCCATTACTTGTGAGGCTGAGACAGGAGAATCACAGGTTCACATAGAGTCAGCAACTTAGTGAGGCCCTCTGCAACTTAGTGAAACCTTGTTTCAAAATAAAAAAAAGTAGGGCTGGGGGTGTGTAGCTCAGAGTTAGAATGACCCTGGGTTCAATTCCCAGTACAAAGGGGAAAAAAAAAGGAAGAAAGACTTGTATCTGGCATATATAAAACTGTCAAAATTGAATAGAAAAGAGAATACAAAAATATGGACAAAAGATTTAGACAGGCATTTCACTGAAGATATAAAGACAGCAAACAAGCACAAGAAAAGATATTCAAAATCATTAATGATTAGAGAAATGCAAATAAAAACCACAATAAGAAACCACTACACATTAGGAATCTATACAAAAAAAATTTTTTTTTGCAGTACTGGGGATTGAACCCAGGGGCATTCTACCTCCAAGCTACACTCCCAGCCTTATTTCTTATTCTTTGTTTTGAAACAGAATCTCACTAAGTTGTGGAGGGCCTCACTAAGTAGCTGAGGCTGGCCGCAAACCTGCGATCCTCCTGTCTCAGCCTCCCAAGTACTAGATTACAAGCTTGCACCACCACGCCTGGCTCACACGATTTTTAAAATTGACCAAGGCAAAGAATGGGAAGGATGTAAAGCAACTAGATTTGGATGCTGGTGAGAATGAAAAATGACAAACCACTTAAGAAAAGTTTGACAGTTTCTTACAAAGTAAAACACAGTCACCAAAAGATAGCAAATCCCACACCTAGGTGTTCACCCACATGAAAAGAAAACTTGTATTTACACAAAAACTTGTACATTAATATTTTCAATAGTTTTATTTTAATAGATAAAAGAAACAAACTAAATGTCTCCTAAATGTAGGACAGATAAGTAAACTGTAGTAGATTCACAAAATGGACTACTTAGCAATGAAAGAACCTGCTGATACATGCAATAACACACACAAATCTCAAATGCTTTAGAATAACTCGAAGCAACAACACAAAAGTTTAAGAACTACATGTATTCTATTCTTGTGACAATCAGGAAAAGAAAAAAATAAGACGAACTGAGAATGGTATGCTTGGTTGGGAAGGGCATTAGAGGTCTTTTTGATTACAAAGAAATGGTAGCAAAAGAAAATTTTGTGAGAGCATGATTAAACTGTTCTATATCTTGACTGTGGTAAAGGTTACATGATTGTCCATTTTTCCTAACTCAAGGCTGTTCATCAAAATAAGTAAAATTTAAGCCGGGCGTGGTGGCGCAAGCTTGTAATCCCAGTACTTGGGAGGCTGAGACCGGAGGATCCGGGTTCGTGGCCAGCCTCAGCTACTTAGTGAGGCCCTCCGCAACTTCGCGAGACCCGGTTTCAAAATAAAGGACAAAAAAAAAAAAAATAGGGCCGGGGGTGTAGCTCGTAGATAGAATGCCCCTGGGTTCAATCCCCGGTACCGCAAAAAAAAAAAAAAAGTAAGTAAAATTTAGCTAGCTGGGTGTGGTGGCATACACCTGTAATTCCAGTACTTGGCAGGCTGAAACAAGTGGATCACAAGTTTGAGGTGCAGACAGCAATCACAAATGTAGATTATAGCATAATATGCCAATGGGCCAAAAACTACTATAATTATACTATATATCATAGTACAAGTTGATCCCAGAATCCTAATTCCTTCACAGAAAGGAAAGAAGAGCCCTATTAATGATCTAACATATTCACCCATCCCTTCATTCTTTTGTTTTGAAAAGGCAAATGTGGGAGTAAAGGTGGAGGTAGAAAAAAACTACACAAACCCTGACAACCTGAGATTAAAAACAACTGAACACAAACACAAACCAGATGATACACAACTGGTAATACTGCAAATTCGGTGGAAAGAGGAAGCATTAACAGAACAGTATGCCCTAAAATGAAATGGTGAAAAATCTTGTGTCCCAGAAATTTCTGTTGAGGATATAGAACCGTAGTTCTAAGCTCAAAAATGATTTGTTTCCAGAGAAATCTTAGAAAAGATACCTCCCCTTTTTTTTAAAGAGAAACTCAGACCTTTTCAAAATAGGCACAAGGGGGCACTGGAGCATAGAACACTAGGTATGCCTTTTGCTAGGCCTAGGGATTTAACCGAAATTCAACAAAAATACAAAAAAAAAAAAAGGAAGGAAGCAGTAGGAGGGATAGAATGCTCAGGGAGGAGTGGGGTTAGGAAGGAAAACAACAACTGGTATACATATGGTATCTCCTATCGGTTTCACAGAAATTTACATTTTCAGTCACAGAAAGATTTATAGGACTATATTAAAATGTATGATTTTTTCCAATAGTTTTCTATTTTAACAATCAAATTCAGGGAATGAGTTTTTTCTTCTACCAAACCCTGTTAAAAGCCAGGTGAGGTGGGGCACACCTGTAATCCCAGTACTTGGGAGGCTAAGACAGGAGGATCACAGGTTGGAGGACAAGCTCAGCAAGTAGTGAGACTCGTCAACCTGGTGAGAACTGTTTCAAAATAAAAATTAAAAAACAAGCAAAAAAATAAACTGTTAAAAAGAACTGTTTTGATCTTTCATTCTTACTTAATGAACTATAATACATGATTTTAATAAATCACTATAGTCTTCACATAAAAATCACTATTGATCTCATCTTTTAATGTTTCTTTACTAAAAGAACAGTGAAAACTGTAAACACTTAAGTTCACTAATAAGTCTTCAGCTATTTAACATGCTAGATTACTGACTGTAGATATATGAAAAACTATTTTGAAAAAAATGTTTTTTAAACTTTTTATTATAGAGATAATAGATTACCAGGTACCCATCATCATTAAACTTCTATAATTATCAACTCATGGCTAGTCTTGTTTCAATTTAGAAAGAAAATTATCTAAAACTATTATCAGCCAGCATTTAAATTTCTCAGATTGGGTATTTTGTTCGTTTTCAAGTTTATCCAAATTAGGATCCAAATAAGGTCCACATATTTCAACTAATTTATGTGCCTCCTAAATCTATTTTTTTTTTGGCACTGGGGATTGAACCCATGGGCATTCTACCTCCGAGCTACACCCCCGGCCCTAGTTTTTGTTCTTTATTTTGAAACAGGGTCTAAGTTGCAGAGGCCTAAGTAGCTGAGGTTGGCCACAAACCTGGATCCTCTGGTCTCAGCTTCCCAAATGCTGGGATTACAAGCGTGTGCCACCACACCCAGCTTTAAATCTATTTTTATTTATGGGTTCTACCTCCTATTTTCCTCCCGCAATTTTATTGTTAAGGAAATCAAGTCATATGTCCCAGATAGCCTTCAATTATCTATATTACCCTGTGAATGCTAACTATTCCCCTGTGCCATTTTTAAACATGTTCCTGTGTCCTTCTATTTCATGTAATTGTTGAAATCAGAGTCTAAATTCAGGATTGATAGAGAAAACTACCACATACATAGTACTGTGCTCTTTATTAAGATGTGTATATGTATTAACTGATTATATCTTTTTGTGAAGAGAGCAGCCAAGGATGTTTAAGGCATATCAAGCATTTCACCCAGAGCTACAAAACAGTAATATCCATATACTATCCAGAATATACCTATTAAAGTGAAAATTCCCCTCATCAAATCTTATTACTGAGGTTATGTTTAGGAAAGAAAGGATAAAAGCTCCATTTTTATCAGTTTCTGAAATAATGAATTGCTTTCCTAGTTTTCTAGAAAGCTGAATAACCAACATTTGTTTTTTAAGGAAGGGATAGTTATAAGCTCTGGGTTTAAACAAATGTGATTATGTTTCAAATCACTGCAGCTGTTACTCTGATGGCTATCAATTTTGTTTGGTTAGTTTTACTGGTGCAGAGGACTGAACCCAGGATCACCACTCAACTTCACCTCCAGCCTCTAGAAAAATCTTCTGAATCCTTTAAACATCACGTAAATTATCTCTTAATCACTTCCTTGATTTGGGCATAACAAATATCCTAGGGTAACCTTGTCCATTTCCTGCAAATATCTCAAATCAACAACATATCCAAGGAAAATGAGGTACTCTTAAGTGGGACATATTCAGAGACAACAATCTGGATGCTAGGGGTGCTCATTACTCCTGAGTTGGTCACTTTTTCTAGGCCTTTTCATTGTGGTTAGAATTAGTATGACTTTATACTTCAGAGTTTCAAATAAAGTTCTACATGGTTTTTAGCATCACTGATATTTTATTTTTATAAATTTCTCCCATACTGAAAATCCTGTTACCTAATGAGACCAACATAACTAAACTCATTTGCTTAGTCACACAATACATATACAATGGTCTAGGAATAATAATGCCAACACTATGATTAATGAAAATCCTTTAAGCTTTTTAACCCACTCCTTTTCCTCTAAGGGCTCATATAATTAAATTACTATGTTTTAAAGTCACTTAAAAATATTCCTTCTTACAGTTATGTGACTTAGACTTCTTTGTATCATTTTGCTTTTACTTTTAGTGTTGTTTTTTTTAATGATACAAACTTTTTAGAATTATGTAAGAAGCCAGGCGTGGTGGCACACGATTGTAATCCCAGTACTTGGGAGGTTGAGACCAGAGGATCTGGGTTCGCGGCCAGCCTCAGCTACTTAGTGAGGCCCTCCGCAACTTAGTGAGACCCAGTTTCAAAGTAAAGAATAAAAAATAGGGCTGGGGTGGAGCTCGGAGGTAGAATGCCCCTGGGTTTAATCCCCAGCACCACAAAAAAAAAAAAAGAATTATGTAAAACATACATGGTTCAAGTTACATCCAAGAAACAAGGTGTATTCGAGTTTAGCTAGTCTATCTTTGTACCCTATAGTGTCAATTACAATTCCTAATTTTTGAAAATAAAAGTGGGAACAACACATATAACACGTATACCCTCTCAAATGTATTTAAATAAACAGTAGCATACTTTATCCATTTTGCTGTATCTTAGTTTTACTAAATAACGTATGTATGAGCAACCATGTCATAGAAGATAATCTTTACATTCATATTTATATCTCATTTGGTACATGAATAATATTTTATTTAATCAGAACCCTAAGATATAGATTTTGGAGTATTTCAGTCTTTTGCTATTACAAATGGTGCTGAAATGAATATAGCCTTATGCACATGTCATTTTGTGCTTCAGCTCATCTATTTTGGAGATTATACTACTCTCCTAGGAGTAGAATTTCCTATGCCAAAGGGTAAATTAATATTTAATTCAGCTAAATATAGCTAGTTACTACTAGAGAAGGTTGGACCATTTTGCACTTCAATAGACAACTTGTGAAAGTATCTATTCCTCCACAGGCTTATGAAATGGGTGTGTTGACTATGAGGGTAGGGAGGTAAAGGAGTCACATGGGAGACTACTTGGTAGGTATAAACTGTTGTCTTAATGAGTTTAGTCCATTTATTTCTTATTTCACTGATTTCTGTTCTTAATTCTCCATTTTGTTCTTCATTTGGGTTTAATTTGCTCTTTTTCTCTCTCAAGATAGAATCTTTATGTGATTGATGTTTTTAAATCTTTCTTTTCTAATATAAGCATTTATATACATTCCTCTCTCCTATTGAAGATATACCCACATTCTGATTTAGTATTTCATTATTATTCAGTTCAAAATGACTTCTTGTGATTTCTTATTTGGACAACAGATTGCCTAGACATGTATTATTTAATATCCCAATATTTGTTTTCCCCCCTAGACATCATACTGTTATTCATTTCTAAATTAATTTCACTGTGGTTCAAGAACATACCTCTGTATTATTTATATCCTTTTAAAATTTATTTAGCCTTTTTTTGGCCCAACGTATGATCTCTCTTGATGAAGATACCATGTGGACTTGAAAAGAACGTGCAGGATAAAGCTCTGGGTATAGGGTTCTGTAAATATCTATCATCTGAATGTTTATATTCCCCTAAAATGTATATGTTGAAACCTAATCACCATTCTGATGTTATTAGGAGGCGGGGCCTTTGGAAGGCTATTAAGACATTAGGGAAGAGCCCTCATGAATGAGATAAGTACCCTTAAAAAAGCTTCAAATGGTTTCCAGGTCCCTTCAGTCACTTAATAACACTCCAAGAAGGTCTGCTGTATTTAAGCTATCCAAAGTTTTATAGTATTGGATAGCTGCTGGAATGAACTAAGACAATATCAATTAAATCAAGGTGATTGATAGTTTTACTAAAATCCAAAATATTTTTGTTAGTGCTAAGAAAAGGGTATTAAAAAGTCTCCAATTATAAAATTTTCCTTCATGTATTTTAAAATAATGCTATTAGATGTACACATATGTCACTGTAATGTCAATCTTGAATTGTCCCATTTCTCTCTGGTAATACTGCTGGGAAGAGTACTTTAGCCACATAGGCTTTCATAGGCCTATCATTGGCATGGTATATACTTTCCTATTCATTCACTTTAACTCTATCTGGTGAATTTATTATGAATCACATATAGTTAGGTCTTACTTTGTTTTAAATCCTTCTGACAATTTCTGCCAGAATTGGAGATCTTGGAGTGTTTAACTGGAGTGTTCAAGTCTATTAATAATTACACCATTAACATTTAGTATAATTATTAATATGGTTGAATCTATCCATTTATGGTTGTATACATCAGTTTCCTGTTTTCCTGTGGGTTTTTTTCATTGTTGTTCTTTTCCCTCTGCCTTCTACTGTGTTTTGTTTTGTTTGTGGTACTGGGGATGGAACCCAGAGGCATTCTACCTCCAAGCTAAACCCCCAGTCCTATTTTTTATTCTTTATTTTGAAACAGGGCCTCACTAAATAGCTGAGACTGGCCACGAACCCAGATCCTCCAGTCTCAGCCTCTCAGTACTGGTATTACAAACTGGGATTACAAGCATGCGCCACCATGCCCGGCTTTCTTTTGTATTTAGTATTTTTTAGAATTATATTCTAATTTATGTAATTTTAAATGGTCTAGTAGCCACGTTAAAAAAGGGAAGAAATAGCTGGGCATGGTGGCACACGCTTGCAATCCCAGTACTTGAGAGGCTGAGACAGGAGAATCCCAAGTTCCCGGACAGCCTCAGTTACTTAGTGAGGTCCTTTGCAACTTAGTGAGACCCTGTTTCAAAAAATAAAGAATAAAAATAGGGCTGGGGGGGGGGGTGTGGCTCAGAGGTAGAATGCCCCTAGGTTCAATCCCCAGTACCACAAAAAAATGGGTGAAATTAACTTTAATATATATTTTATTTAAATCAATAAACAGTAGCTCTCCTCCCTCCCATCCCCACACTTTCAGGTTCACTTTCTGTGTTTTCAATTACCCACAGCCAACTGTGGTTCAAATATACTACATGGGGCAGGCATAGTGCCACACACCTATAATTCCAGTACTTGGGAGGCTGAGACAGGATTGCAGGTTCAAGGCCAGCCTCACCAACTTAGCAAGATACTGTTTCAAAGTACATAATAAAAAAGGCTGGGGGAATAGCTCAGAGGTACAATGCTCCTAGGTTCAATCACCAGTACCAACAAACAAACAACAAAAAAAAACTACTAAAAAAATTCCAGAAATAAACTCATAAACTACATGCCATTCTGAATAGCATGAAATCTTGCATCACTCCATTGCAGCATGAACTATCCCTCTATCCAGTGTATCTGCACTGTATATGCTACCCATCCATTAGTCACCTAGTAGCCATCTTGCTTAACAGATTGACTTACTATCAATACTTGTATATAGACTAGGGTACATCTGTGGTTTGACACATCTACTGGGAGTCTTGGAACATATACCCTATGGATTACAGAGGAGTACCATACCCTTATATGCATACAGGGTGTTTTCCATCTCGTAGACATTGTAGTTTTTACCTCTAGAATTTCAGTTTATACTTCTGATTTTTAAAAAAAAATCTTTATAAGGTCTCAACTCACAAAGTTTAGTCCTTCTTCAAATTTTTTTTTTTAGATATGAAGACTATAGTCACTGTTTAAATGTCCCTGACTGTGTACTTTTTGGGTTGTTTTGGTTGGTTTTCTTTTTTCATTAAGTTTTATTTTCCTGCTTCTTTGGCTACTTGGTAATGTTTTCATTGAATGTCAGGCATTATAATATTACATTTTCATGTGCTGGGATTTTTGGGGGAATACCTAAAAATATTTTCTTAGCTTTTCCTAGGAGGCAATTAAGTTACTTGGAAAAAAAATTGATCTTTTTGGTTATTTTTAATATTTTTAGGTGTGACTAGAGCAGATTTTAGTCTAGGGTTAATTTTTTCCATAATGCAAACTCTTCTGAGTACTCTCTCAATGTAAATTATGTAAACTATAAGGTTAATCACTCTGACTAATGGGAACAGAAACTATTCCAAACTCAGGTGAGCTTTGAGAATCCTCCTCTCTTACCCTTTCAGGAGTTTCTTTCCCCCACCTTTGTGAAATTTCTTAAAGCACACAGGCAGGTCAGTACCTGGTATTTTGTCCTGCAAACTCTAGAACACTAGCCTCCACAGACTCCCAGCTTTAACTCCTCAAGTTACAAAGATTTCTGGGCTCCATGCGGTTTTCCTCTTTCAAAAAGTAGCAGTCCTTGTTATTTAAGAATTTTGAAGGATAAGGATCAATACAATACAATTTTTGCTCCCAAGGATAATTACAATCATATTTCAAGAGCTACAAAAATAAATATCTGGAGCCAGGTGTGTTGGCACACGCTTGTAATCCCAGTACTTGGGAGGCTGAGACAGGAGGACCACAGGTTCACAGCCAGCCTCAGCAACTTAGCAAGGCCCTCCACAACTTAGTAAGATCCTGTTTCAAAAAAATGAAAAATAAAATAGGGCTCGGGTATAGCTCAGAGATAGAATGTCCCTGGGTTCAATCCCCAGTACCACAAAAACAAAACAAAAAATAAATATCTAGAGAACAATTCTTACAAAAATATTACCATTATACAACTTTTTAAACTTAGTCTATACAGTACATGTATTTGCATTCTCTCATTTCATTTTTGTCATCTGAACTTTCTCAGTTTAACCCAGTCAAGTAGATATTAACTATGCTTTATAGCTGAGGACTCTAAGACCTAGAAAGATTAAGTGAATTATCCAATATTACATACTTCACATATGGCAGAGCCAGAACTCAAGGCTGAGTCTACTTTTGTAATACCACATACACCTCAAAAAGTAAATGCTACTTTATAACATGGATAGGAAATAAAAAAGCAAGAGCTACAGTTTTAATTAGATAGATGTGAATAATTCTAATAATAGGAGGAGATATTCCCTATCAAAGTATGAACTCTAATAGTAAAAGTGATGTCAATATTTGATTCTGCAAGGTTTGACATACACTAGGAACTTAATAAATGTCAGTGGACTGAATAAATGAAGGGGATGAGTGAGTGAAACAATGTGGGCAACATAATTTTCTGATGTTAGATTTCAAAGGACAAGTATAAGTTATGGAAGGAGGGAAACAAATAGGAATGTTTACAAATTAATATAAACCTTCTAAGAATATTGTCAGAATAAACTAGATTTCATAAATAAGATGAAGGAAAACCAAACAGGCCCACTAGCTGCATAAATATAAGAGTATAAACTAAGAAGAAACAGGACCATTACATGGGAAAGATGATGTAGTATTAACAGATGCAGAGAGAATAAAGAACTACTCACACCTCCTGTTTTGCATCCATCTTCTCCACCAAGGAGAATTGAGTAGAAAACTGGAAAAGGTAGAAGAAACATAGTTAAAAAGTAAATGAAATTGAAATGAGAAAAGAAGACAGCAAGAGAATACCTACCTAACAAGTTTTTAAATTAGCTTTTGTCTACAGAGCAGGCCTGAATTAGACATGCACCTCCAATATGTTTAAAACAGCTTAAGAAATTAAAACAGTTTCTGAAGTTGAACTATTTTGGGAATTGGAGAAAGATATTTTCTTTTTCAGTACTGAGAACTGAACCCAGACCCTTGCACGTGTTAGAAAAATTCTCTGCCACTGAACTGCACCCCTAGTCATTTTTTTATTTTATTTTATTTTATTTTATTTTATTTTAAGACAGGGTCTCACTAAGCTACCTACGCTGATCTGGAACTTAGCATCCTCCTGATTCAGCCTCCCAATTCAGCTGGGATTACAGGTGTGTGTCCCACCCAGCAAAGAAAACAAAAATGTTTTCTAGAAAATAAATTTAAAAAAAAACTTCCAGTTTTAAAGGATCTTAAAAATCCATTACAACATATCAATCTATATCAGGGGTTCAAAAACTATTATTTGCAAGATGGCTCAAAAACATTAAAAAAGGGAAAAGGTTATACCAAGAGCCAATTTTATTTCACTACAATTGATGCTAAATTTCTACTACTGATACATTTTCTTCCTTTTAGGCAGGCTAGTGTGACCTAGGAGACTAGATTTTTTTTTTTTTTTTTGCAGTACTGGGGATTGAACCCAGGGGCATTCTACCTCCAAGCTTCACCCCCAGCCCTATTTTTTTATTCTTTATTTTGAAACAGGGTCTCACTAAGTTACGGAGGGCCTCACTAAGTAGCTGAGGCTAGCCACAAACCCTGATCCTCTAGTCTCAGCCTCCCAAGTACTGGGATTGCAAGCGTGTGCCACCATGCCTGGCTTTAGACTAGATTTTTTAAAAGCAAAATATTGTGGGAAAAGATTCTGAAAATATTTTAAAGAGCAAAATGATAAAATATAATCTCATTAATTATAGAGCACAACTAGGTACTCATATGTGAATAAATCCTAACTCACAATATTAACCAAATAACTAAAGTAAAACAGATTATCTTCAAATACATTCCACAATGCTCTATTACACTTTAGTCAAGATACTCAGATGATAAAAAAGTCAGACTGTGAAATGAATATAGAACTCAATACTAAGAAGAATGAACATGTTAAATGATGAGGATTCCAAGACGCAACAGATTGGAAAATGGGCAAAATCAACTAATATTAAAATAACAGCAACAGCAGTGGTAGCTGATTTAGTGAAATAAAGGAAGGCTAATCTAAAGCCAAGGTTGGGAAAAACTGCTAAGTTTCCGATTTCCAATAGAAGCCCCCAAAGCTTCAAAAATTAGTTGGGAGTAAAATAGTGCCAATAGAAAAACTTAGCGTAGTCCACTTAAACACCAGTCAGACTTACTAATCTCATCATGTCTTGACTCTAACCTGGCAACACCTCTCATTTTGGTAAAAAGAAAAAAATTTATTCATTAGAGAGTTACCAGTGGGCCTCTGAATTAGGAAGCATATTAAATGAGATTGAGGGCAGAGATTACTATTGAAACAGGAGGATTAGGTGAAAATTTACATAATGAAATATGTCTAGGACAGGTCCCTCCCTTCATGCCCAGTTTTCTTTCTTCAATAGGTATAACTTGAAATGCCAAGCAAGAAATACATAGATTTTTCTAAGAAATCAGAGACCAGCTTAACCTAAAAGACCTAAATATATAAACAGACATCAGGTACTCCAAAGAAATGGTCCATCTCCAAATAAGTAAGACTATAGCCTGCAAACTCTACCCACTTGCTCAGTTTCTTTCTTTTTTTGTTTCTTTCTCTTTCTTTCTTTCATGTATGTATGAATGTATGTACGTACGTATGTATGTATGTATGTATTGTGGTACTGGGGATTAAACTCAGGGACACCCCTGAGTTTACACCCCTGAGTTACACCCCTAGTTACACACTAGCCCTATTTCATTTTGTATTTTGAAACAGGGTCTGACTAAGTTGTGGAGGACCTCACATTGCTGAGGCTGGCCGTGAAGCTTTGATACTCCTGTCTCAGCCTCTCAAGTACTGGGATTACAAGCGTGCGCCACCACACCCAGCCAGAGTTCCCAACTTGCTTTTTATAGTGTTACCCTATTAAATATGAGTAGTCAGAATTCTCAGATATTTCTTGTAAGAAAAATATTAAACATAAAACAGAAACTAAAACACATAGAGAAAATGTGACTAGAAGAAAACAGACTACAAAAGAAGAAAAACAAACTAAGAAACCTAATAATATTTTCAAAGAGGGAAAATATCATAATCAAAAAAGAGAAAAGGGTCATTATCAAAAAATGACCATCTAGACAACAAACAAGGTCTTTTCTTCAGGAAATTAAATTTTGCTAGAAGTAAAATGAAAACATAAAATAGAAAGTTTAGAAAATGAAGTTGAAAAATTTCCCCAGTAACTAGAACAAAAAGAATATAGAAAAGCCGGGCATGGTGGCATATGCCTTTGATCCCAGTACTTGGGGATCTGAGACAGGAGAGTCGCAGGTTCAAGGCCAGTCTCAGCAATTTATCAAAACCCTGTTTCAAAATAAAATTTTTTAAAAAAAGGACTGGGATGTAGCCTCTCTTTTACTCCAGAAGTAAAATGCTCCTGGATTCAGTTCCCAGTACCAAAAAAAAAGTATATTGGAGGAAAAAGAAAAAAAAGAACCGGTAAGACTTAACCATCCCAATACAAAAGCTTCAGAAAACAGGAAGAAGGAAGGGAGAAAGAAAGGGTATCTTCAATTAAGGTATATTTCCACCACTAAAACTCTTGAAATTTCAAGCTGGGCGTGGTGGCGCACGCTTGTAATCCCAGTACTTGGAAGGCTGAGACAGGAGGATCACAGGTTCATGGCCAGCCTCAGCTACTTAGTGAGGCCCTCCGCAACTGAGTGAGACCCTGCTTCAAAATAAAGAATAAATTAGGGGCTGGGGATGTAGCTTGGAGGTAGAATGTCCCTGGGTTCAATCCCCAGTACCGCACGAAAAAAAAAAACCTCTTAAATTTCGAAATGAAAAACAGAGTTAAGCACAATGAATGAAAATCAATGTACATCGAGGATGTCACTGTGAAATTTCCAAGTATAGATACACAAAAATCACACAGACTTATTTTACATAAAAGAACAAAAACGAGATGATATCTGACTTTTCTAAAGTAACATCAAACTCTGGAAGACACTTATCAGTGCTTTTAAAATTCTGAGGAAAACTAATTTCCAGTCTCTGATTCTATGTCCTGTTAAGGCTGAGTCAAATTTGAGGGTAGAATAAGGACACTATCAGATGAACGAGCCATCAAAATATGTTCTAAAAGACAGTCTTTTCTAAAACTATGGAAGGATATACTCCACCAATACAAGAGAATGAACCAAGAAATGAAACCCAGGAAAAGAATCCAACAAAAGGAGAGGTAAAGAAATCATTAGGATGATGAAACAAGATCAAAAGGTCATAGAATAAAAGCTGAAGAAAAGATTTCATGAAGAAAAAAAAATGACAGAATACCTAATATACATATCTGAAAGTACTGAAAAGAGCTAACCAAAAGTACTGTTTACATAGTCATAATTAGGTAAACATCAGTTATCCAACCACAAAATGGAAATACATCATTAAGTCTAGTGAGAGGTAAGTTTAGTTTTTACATTTTTGTCTAGTTTGGGTATTTCAGAAATATAATTTTAAGTGTTTTATTGTACTCTCGCCCCTCCAATGAAGGTTAACTTTACAAATTACTAAACCTTAATAAGAAGCATTATCAGCATTCCAAAAGCGTGGTGATTAGGAACCACTTGTAAAATATAGCAACATATTTCACCCAGGTACATATTTAATCAGATGTATCTCATGGTTCTTGTACAGAGGAAATTGCTTAGTTGGTGAATAAACTTGGTTGAACAAAAACATATCCAGAGCTCAAAACATTTATGTATTTCTCCTAAGTCACCTCTTTTTGTGATCTCTACTTAGTCTATTATAAAATAGTATTTGTAAAGTAACAAAACGTAACAACACAGAAAGGTTAACTGTTAGTTATGGTAAGGAAATGAAGAGTGAGTGAAGGAAGTTAATGAAAGTGATCATACTTGCAGATTTCAGAACCACGGAAAGTACCAAGCTGCCATATGAGGAACTGGAAACATGTTCCGTAATAATCCAAACACACAGTATTAGTTAATGACAGAGCTAGTACTAGAAATCAGTCCTAACTTCTAGGCTAATAACCGTTCCAATGTATTTTATTACCCTTTGTTGAGTCAGCATCCTCTTTGTGTGAGCTGAGGACTGAACCCAGAGCCAGAGGCATTCTACCTCTGATCATTAATTTTTTTTTTTTTTATGTACTGGGGAATGAACCCAGGGGCATTCTATGTCCGAGCTACACCCCCAGCCCTATTCTTTATTATTCTTTATTTTGAAACAGATGTCACTAAGTTGCAGAAGGCCTCACTAAGTACCTGAGGCTGGTCACAAACTGGGATCCTCTGATTTCAGCCTCCCAAGTACTGGGATTGCAAGAGTGCACCACCACGCCTGACTAAATTTTCTTATTTTGAAACAGGGTATTGGTAAATTGCTGAGGCTGGCCTTTAACCGGAGATCACATGGGCCCCCACAACCGGCTATCTTTTTTTAAAGACAAAATTTTATACTAAGTCGAAATCAGTAATCACATTAGATTTTAATTTTAATTACTTAATGTTTTTATTTTATTTTAACATGCTTTTATTGGTGCATTGGAGTCTCACATCACAATGAATATCTATTTGATGTTAACATACATGCACACAGCTCTTAGTGTCCCTACCTCTCCCCAACCATATGAAGTACTAAGAATGATGTTGGTATATTCTCACATGTACACATTGTTTATGATATTAATTCCACTGCTTCACTTCTTTCTTGCCCTTCCCCTACCCTTGTACCATTTCCCTTGCCCCAGTGAGGGTTCTCCATTATCAACTGGAGTTCATTGTGTATCCCCACTACTCCCTAGGTTGCACATATTAATGAAAACATATGTCCCTTCTTTTTTGTGATTGGCTGATCTCGCTTAACATAATGTTCTCCATATCCTTCCATTTCCTTGCAAATGATGTTATTTTGTTCTTTATTGCTGAGTAGAATTCCATTGTGTGTATTTCCCACAATTTTGTAATCCACTCATCTGTTGATGGACACCTAGGTTGGTTCCATAATTTGGCCACTGTGAATTGTGCACTAATGAATATGGGTATACATTTATTACTGTAGTTTTCCAGTTTCAATCCCTTTGGTATGATAACCAATAGTGATATAGCCGGAACCTATGGTGGATTTTCTGAGGAATCTCCACACTAGTCTCCATAGTGGCTGAACTAGTTTGCAATCCCATCAACACTGTAGAACAGTCCCGATTTCCTCGCCAACATTTGTTGTTGTTTGACTTCTTAATGATTGCCATTCTAATTGGGGTTAGATGAAATCATATAGTTTTGATTTGCATCTCCCTGATTGCTAATGATGTTGAACATTTTTACATGTAACTATTGGCCGTTTGTATCTCTTCTTTTGTGAAGTGTCTATTCATTTCAGTTGCCCACTTCTTGATCGGATTTTTTGTGTTTTTAGTGTAAAGAATTTTAAGTTCGTTGTATATCCTAGATATTAGACCCCTGTCAGAAGGATAGATTGCAAAGATCTTCTCCCATTCTGTAGGCTTTCTCATTAGGCTCTTCATGATTTCCTTTGATGAGCAGAAGCTCTGCAGTTTAATGCTATCCCACTTATTAATTCTTATTTTAATTTCCTGTGCTTTGCAGGTCTTGTTGAGGAAGTTTCTACCTGTGCCTATATGATGGAGTGTTGAACTTATGCCTTCTTCTATAATAATTTCATAGACTCAGGTCTAACTTCCAGGTATTTGATCTATCTCGAGTTGACTCTGTACAACAAAGGTGTTTATTAGCACCTTTGTCAAAAATCAATTGACTATAAGTTTGTGAACTTGTTTCTGTATCTTCTACTCTGTTCCACTGGTCTATGTGTCTGTTTTTGTGCCAATACCATGCTGATTTTATTACTATAGCTCTGTAGTACAATTTGAATTCAGGAATTGTTATGCCTCCTGCATGGTTCTTATTACTGAGAATTGCTTTGGCTATTCTGGGTCTTTTGTTTCTCGATATAAAATGACTGATTTTTCTAGATCTGTGAAAAATGATGTTGGTATTTTGATAGGGATTGCATTGATTCTGTAGATCATTTTTGTCAGAATGGCCATTTTGATAATATTTATTCTGCCTATCCAAGAGCAGGGGAGATCTTTCCATTTTCTAAGATCTTCTCCGATTTCTTTCTTCAGTGCTCTATACTTTTCATTGTAGTTCTTTTACCTCTTTGGTTAAGTTTATTCCTAGGTATTTGATTGGTTTTGAAGTTATTGTGAATGGAATTGTTTTCTGGATTTCTTTCTCAGTGGATTCATGGTTGGCATATATGAAAGCTACTGATTTTTTTAGGTTGATCTTGTATCCTGCTACTTTACTGAATTTCTTAATCAGCTCTAGTAGATTTTTTTTTTTTGCGGTACCGGGGATTGAACACAGGGGCGTTCTACCACCGTGCTACGCCCCCGGCCCTATTTTTATACTTTATTTTGAGACCGGGTCTCACGAAGTTGCAGAGGGCCTCACTAAGTAGAGAGAGAGAGAGAGACAGGGAGAGCGAGCAAGCGAGCACGAGCGAGCGAGCGAGCACGAGCGTGCGCACGCACGAGCTGAGGCTGGCCGCGAACCTGGATCCTCCGGTCTCCGCCTCCCAAAGTACTGGGATTACAAGCGTGCACCACCACGCCCGGCTCTAGTAGAATTTTGGTTGAGTTCTCTGGGTCTTCTAGATACAAGATCATATCATCTGCAAATAAAAATAATTTTAATTCTTCTTTTCCTATTTGAATTCCTTTTATATCCTTCTCTTGTCTTATTGCTATATTGAAAAGCAGTGGTGATAGTGGGCATCCTTGTCTTGTTCCTGTTTTTAAGGGGAATTCCGGCAATTTTCCCCCATTCAATATGATGTTGGCTTTGGGTTTCTTATATATTGACTTGATGTTGAGGTATGTTTTCTATTACAATTTTCTGTAGAGTTCTTAACAAGAATGTGTGTTGAATTTTGTCAAATGCTTTTTCCGATTCTATTGAAATGATCATGTGATTCTTGTTTTTAGTTCGATTTATATGGTGAAGAACTATTGTTTTGCATATGTTGAACCAGCCTTGCTTTCCTGGGATGAATCCAACTTGGTCATGGTGTAAGATTTTCTCAATAAGGTTTTGAATGCGCATGGCTAGTATTTTATTTAGAATTTTTGCGTCTATGTTCATCAATGATATTGGTCTGTAATTCTCTTTTCTTGAGGTATCTTTATTTGGCTTTGGTATTAATGTGATGTTGGCGCCTCATAAAAGGAATTTGGAAAAATTCCATCTCTTTCAATTTCACAGAATAGTTTGTGAAGTATTGGTTTTAGTTCTTCTGTAAAGGTTTTGTAAAATTCGGCTGGAAAACCATCTGGACCTAGACTTTTGATGGAAGACTTTTTTATTGCTGTTTCTATCTCTGTGCTTGCTATTGGCTGATTCAGGTTTTCTATATCCTCTTGGTTCAATTTAGGTAGGTTGTATGTGTCTAGAAATCTTTCGATTTCTTCCATGTTTTCTGTTTTATTGGAATATAAGTTTTCAAAGTAGTTTCTTATTATCCTCTGGATTTCTCCACTATCTGTGGTGATGTCCCCTTTTTCATTTCTGATTTTGGTAATTTTGGTTGATTCTCTCCTTCTTTTGGTTAGGTTACCTAGTGGTTTGTCAATCTTGTTAATCTTCTCAAAGAACCAGCTTCTCGTTTCGTTGATTCTTTGTATTGTTTTTTTATTTTCTATTTCATTAATTTCTGCTCTGCTTTTAGTTATCTCCTGCCTCCTACTGGCTTTGGGATTTGACTGTTCCTGGTTTTCAAGATCCTTGAGGTATGTCAGTAGGTTATTTATTTGGATGTCTTCTATTTTTTTTTTAATGGGGGTACTCAGTGCTATAAATTTTCCTCTTAAAACTGCCTTCAAAGTGTTTGTTTTTCCTTGTGATTTATTTCTTTTAGGATTTTCTCGTGTTGGCTTGGTCCTCGTGAATTCATTAAGTGTTTGTTTATTGTGAAACATTTTTATTTCTCCATCAATTTTACATGATAGCTTTACTAGATATATCAATCTTGGTTGGAAGTTGTTTTCTTCCAGGACCCGGAGTACTTCATACCGATCCCTCCTGGCATTCCTGACTTGGGTTGAGAAGTCTGGGGTGATTTTTATTGTTTTGCCCCTGTATGTCACCCATACTTTTGTTCTTGCTGCTTTTAGGATTTTTTCTTTGGCCTCTACATTAGACATTTTATTACGTGGCGTGGGGAGGTCCTTCTTTGGTCCTGTCTTAACGGTATTCTATATGTCTCCCGTATGTGAACGTCCAAATCCTTTTCTATGTTCGGAAAATTTTCTGAAATTATTTCTTTGAAGAGGTTTCTTATACCTTTGGTCTGTGCTTCTAAACCTTCTTCGATGCCTTTTATCCTTAGATTAGGACGTCTTGTATTGTCTTGTATTTCTTGGATGGCCAGGGTGTATTGTTGTAATATCTTCTGTATATCGTTGACTGTGTTTTCAGTTTTGAATGAACTGTCTTCCAGGTGTGACACCATGTTTTCCATGTGGTCAAGCCTAATAGAGTTGGTTTCTATTGCAGTCTTTAATTCCTTTATTGACTCCTTCATGTCGTTCAGTGTTTCTGATTCTTTCTTAGAGCCTCAACTTCCTCCTTCATCTCCTCTACGCTTTCTTTGAGGCCTTTCATCATTCTTAAGATCAAAATTCTGAATTCTCCGTCTTGCATTTCCTGTAGGTCAGTATCAGTAATCTCACTTGATGCATTGTGTTTCTTGTTTCCTCACTGTTCCTCATTCTCGTATTTTCGGTGTTTTCAATTTCGTGTTTCTGTTACCTCCATATCATCTTCCTTTCTATGTATAAGACCTCTTCTTGGTCCCTGTAGTCCCAATTGGGTCAGTCCGCTGCAGGCTGTGTTTCCCTCCCGTTTGGTTGACCGGGGCGTGGTGTGTGGGGGTGGGGGGACATGCAGGTTCCTGAACTCAGGTGTTGGCACGTGAGGTGCACTTTGAGGCTTGGTGTTGGATGTGGGCTCCGGTGCACAGGTGATGGTGCCAGAAGGTGCCCGGTCTCCGAGGCGTGGGTACTGAGGGTCCACCCAGGCCCCAAGGGATGCACACATGCTCCGGATCTCAGGAAGCATCACCGGAGGTTGCCGGGGCTCTGATGCGCGGTGCTGAGTATCTCATGCGGGCCCGAGGGGGATGAGGACTCCGGGTATCAGTTGGCGGTGCCTGAGGGTGCAAGGCGCTGAGGCACAGCGCAGAGGATCCCGAGTAGGCTCCAGGTAGGTGCGTGGGCTCCTGGATCTCAGGTGGTGGTGCCGCAGTGTGCCCTGGCTCTGAGGTGGTGCGGAGAGTCATGTGCATCTCAGGTGGCGGCACCGGAGGTCATCCGTGCTCTGAAGCATGGCACAGAGGCTCCCGCGCAGGCGAGAGAGGTACGGGCTCTGGGTCTCAGGTAGCAGCGCTGGAGAGTGTGGGGTTCCGAGACGGTGCGCAGAGGGCCGCCCAGGTCGCGGGTGGCAGTGTTGGAGTCTGAGGCGGGGCGTGGAGGGCTGCCCGGGTCACGCAGGAGGGCGCAGCTGGCTGAGGCAGGACGCGGAGGGCCGCCCAGGTTGCGCGGGAGGGCATCGGAGTCCAAGTCAGGGTGCAGAGGGCCACCTGGGTCTTGGCGTGGGGGTCTGACGCATGGGTGTTGGGGATCACAAGGGCTCATAGGACAGTCGGGGGGAGGTGCACGGCTCTGGCAGGAGCCCACACTAAGGCAGCCTTTGAAGGGTATTCACGATCTGCTGCTGGGATGGCCCCACCACTCACAGAATTCTGCTCTGGTTTCTCCTCCTGATATGGTGGAGATGGGGGGGGGGCTATTAGCCTGGGCTGTAGGGTCCAGGGGAAGATGGCTCCTTACTGATCCTGCCGATACGGGATTGCAGTTTTCTATGGGATTTTGTAGCTAGTAGACTGTGTCTGTGTAGTCATACTCGGGTTACTGGATACTGAGTTTTGGTTCTTCTATGGCTGTGCGAGGTTGTTCAGTTCTGAGCCCCCAAGGCGATTTTGAGACGATTTTGGGACAGGCTTGTTCAGGGGCTCCTATTCCGTCGCCACCTTGGATCCTCCTTGCGTTTTTATTTTACTATGATACTCTGGCTACATTGGTTTTTATCATACACACTCCAGAGTATACTCACTCGACATATCACTTCTTCCCAGGCCCAAGAAAACTACAGCATTCTAGTAAAGAAAAATGAGTAGGAAAGAGCCATGTCTTCCAATATGCAACAATTCATAAAAAGACCAGAAAGCATTTTAAGATCTTTAGGATAGTCAACTTTCAGTCAGGCACACTATAAAGTTCACCTATCACAACATTACAACTATTGTTCACTGTAGAATCCATGGAAAAAGACAAGTAAATTCTGTTACTAATTAATTCTATATTCCATCTAAAGAAGTTGTTTGAGGCGTCAACATTGTTAAATAAAATTTACAGAGCCCACCGTTTTGGACTAAGCTCACACTAGGGCCAAAAAACCAGATTGAATAAGAGAATGAATTCACTCATGCTGTGACCAGTTTTCCAAAAAACAGAAGATTCACAGCATCCAACAAAAAAGGGCCCAGTCTTGGAGAGCCAGTATAAGGAAGTCCTCACTGCTTTAACACTATATGTTCCTTTCCAGACTTTTCTTGCCTATAAAGCCCACACCTGCTTCTCAGCTGAGTTTAGCTGGGTGTCCTATCTCATAAATAGGATGCTACATGCTTCATGAATTGCTAATAAAAGCCAATTAGATAAAACTCAATTTGTTGAAATTTTGTTATATTAACAAGATCAAATTAATTATCTTTCTTTACTACTCCCTGCTCAAATTAATGGCATGTTTTTAGTTTGTTTGCTTGGGATATGTATCTTTTTTAACTTTTAGGTTTGGGAGATTTCAAGTTGCTCTTCCTATTTCTTCTCAGAATACAATCCTGAGTTAAATGTTCAAATCATTACAATCATCATATCAACTAACGTGTATGTGTGTGTGTGGGGGGGGGGTAACTGGGGATTGAACCCAGGACATTCTACCTCCGAGCTATACCCCCAGCCCTATTTTATTTTTATTTTGAAACATGGTCTCACTAGGTTGATGAGAGACTCACTACTTGCTGAAACTGTACTTGAACCTGCTATCCTCCTGTCGCAGCCTCCCAAATACTGGGATTACAGGCATGCACCACCACACCCAGCTCAACTAACCATTTTAATAGTTTAAATGTGTTCCATTTTGCAGGGTGTGGTGGTGCATGCCTATAATCCCAGTACTTGGGAACATTAAACATTAAGATTGCAGGTTTGAAACAACTTAAGGAGGCCCTCAGAAACTTAAGTGAGATTCTGTTTCAAATTTTTGTGTTATTTTGATTTTTGCAGTACTGGAGATTGAACCCAGGTGCATTCCAACTCTGAGCTACACCCCCAGCCCTATTTTTTATTCTTTAGTTTTATTCTTTAGTTTTTATTTATTTAAGTTGCAGAAGGCCTCACTAAGTAGTGAACCAGGATCTTCCTGTCTCAACCTCCCAATACTGGGATTACAAGTGTGTGCCACCAAGCCCGGCTATGTTTCAAATTTAAAAATAAAAAAGGGCTGGGGGTTGAGACAGGAGGACTGCAGGTTAGAGGACAGCCTCAGCAAGTAGTGAGACCCTTACCAACGTAGCAAGAACCTGTTTCAAAATAAAAATAAAATAAGGCTGGGCTTGTAGCTCAGAGGTAGAATGCCCCTGGGTTCAACGCCCAGTACCACAAAAAAAAATTTTTTTTTAAAGAGCTGGGGGTGTAGCTCAGAGGTAGAATGCACCTGAGTTCAATCCCTAGTATCACCCCAAAAAAAAAAAATCTATTTCAAGGGTAAATGATTTACAAGTAAAAAATTATACATAAATGTTGAAGGAATCTATACTCAGTCCTTCAGAGAAATCATTCTCTTTCTTATATTGCTTCATTTTTATTCTGTCACTTCCAAAGTCTTATATAAAGCAGATGCTCAAAATATGTTGAAAAATGCTGACTCCCTGTTTTGCAACTCCACATATATCCTGTCAAGCAAGCTTTGGTTGTTTATTTTCAGTGAGCATGCAATAGGTATTAACATTATCTTCAACAATATCCAAAAATCATCTTTTCCTAAAGAGCTTCCTTTTCCATTTTCCTTAAACATTATAAATAATATTCCCAATATTCCTGGTGCAATATTTAGGAATTATTTCTCCCTAATCATGCTCCTTTTCATTATAATTTAGTTCATATTCAGGCCATAGTTCACTCACATTTCTCATTATTGTTCCAGCTTTTCACTGCCAATATCCTACCTGAACTCCTAGCTAACTTATGAGAGAATAGCAATGACTGAGGAATACTCCAAGTTCAAATGCTACTCCACCACTTAACAGTTATGTGATCTTGGGCAAATCATCTAAATTTTCTGTGCTACATTTTTCTTCTCAATGGAAAGAAGACAATAGTATCTATTGGGTACTTTCAAGTATTAAACAATTTACATAAAGCATTCAATACAATGCCTCACATATAATAAACTCTATATAAGCTTAAATTATTCCTATTTCCCCTGCCCTTTTTTCTTCCACCTTACCAGATTAATTTTCCTAGAATACCTCCTTTCCTCATCTTACACTTCATTAATGTAAAACATCACAATCACTTTCTGAATCAAGTTCAAATTCCTAAATCTTGCACTTATAGCTCTTCACTACCAGGCCCAAAGTTCAGCAAATTATGGTCCACAAGGAAACCACCTATTTTTGTATATAAAGATTTACTAAAACTGCCATATACACTCATTTATTATTATCCACAGATGCTTTCTCACTTCAACATCAGAATTAAGTGGTAATGAAAAAGTCTGTAAGATCTGCAGAGAATATTTAACTTTTTATTCCTGTACAGAAAATGTTTGCTGTTTCCTGACCTAATTCTATCAAGTATATGTAGTATTCCCTATACATAATTAGCATGTTTCAAATGAGACTCATCTTTTTTTTCTTAATGGATGCAACTTCCCTTTTTAAAAGTTAAATCTTTATATTCATGCTTATCTATTTTTAATAATAGGTAAATGATAGGTAAGTATTTATTAAAGACTTATTATGTATAATATACACTGTTCTAGGAACTGGGTAAACAGAAATGGGCAAAAACAAAGCCACAGTTCTCATGGAGCGTTTTGTTTTGTTTTGTTTTGTTTTGTTTTGTTTTGTTTTGTAGTACTGGAGATTGAACCCAGGGGCATTCTACCTCTGAGCTACACCTCCAGCCCTATTTTTTAGTCTTTATTTTGAAACAGGGCCTCACTAAGTAGCTGAGGCTGGCCATGAACCCGGATCCTCCGGTCTCAGCCTCCCAAGTACTGGGATTACAAGCATGCGCCACCACGCCCGGCTATGGAGCATATATTTTGAAGGGCAACAGACCAAAGTAACAAAACTTACATGCAAGTAATTATCAATAGGTGGTAAGTATTATGACAAAAACAGAAGTGTCTAATATGATAGAATGGCAGGGGAGTGGAGTGTTGTCATAGATATGAAGGCCTTTCTAATGAGGTGGTGGTATTTGGATAGTCTTGAATAGTGAGCCAGAGGATGCTTTGGCAACTTTAGTGAAACCGTTTCAAAATAAATAATGAAATATGGCTGGGGACATAGCTCAGTGGTAGAACACCCTTGGGTTCAATCCCTAGTACCATAAAAAATATTAAAAAAAAGGGCCACCGAATGATTCCATTTATATGGAATACAACAACAAGCAAAGCAACTTCCGTGACAGAATTCGGATTAGTGGAAGAGAGAGGCAATACAGATTGGAAAGAGGTCCCAGATTAAGTATAGTATGTGTTGTAAACATTCTGTATTTTGATCTGGGCGATAGTTACATGAGTAGATAAATAATGTGGTTTTTAAAAAGATCAAAGAACTATGTACTTCAGAAAAGTATATATTACACACATGATGTGATTTAATTAAAAGAAATAAGGAAAAGGCCAAAACACAAATACACAGTACACATTATCAGAATAATAACTAGAAGCCGGGCATGGTGGTGCCTGCTTGTTGTAGTCCCAGTACTTGGGAGGCTGAGGCAGGAGGATCGCAGGTTCGTGGCCAGCCACAGCTACTTAGTGAGGGCCTCCGCAACTTAGTGAGACCCTGTTTCAAAATACGAAATAAAATCGGGCTGAGACTGTAGCTCAGAGGTAGAATACCCCTGGGTTCAATTTCCAGTAAAATACACACACACACACAAATAGTAACTACAAAATAGCTGCTAAATAAATTATTATTGAAAAAACAGTTTAGTACTGTCTTAATAAGACAGTTAAGGACCACCATGGAGACAGATGAAGAAAAACCTAAAGCCAGGCATGGTAGACCACGCTTGTAATCCCAGTACTTGGGAGGCTGAGACAGGAGGATAGGGGTTCCTGGCCAGCCTCAGCTACTTAGTGAGACCCTGTTTCAAAATAAAGAATAAAAAATAGGGCTGAGGGTGTAGCTCGGAGGTAGAATGCCCCTAGGTTCAATCCCCAGTACCGCAAAAAAAAAGAAAGAAAGAAAAATAAAAACCTAAGTCCTGTCCTCTCACCTGTCATCCATTAAAAGAACAATATGCAGAAAGGACAGAAAAAAAAAATCCAAGCCCTTAAGTTCCTAAGCTGTGATTCCTTAAAATTAGCATGTGTTCTTTCCTATCTCCATACCTCCTACATTTTTCAAAAATCTTATTGCAAGGACTGGGGTGACCACAAGACCAGGTACAGCATAAAAGTCATTGTATTGGCACTATAACATCTCCAAGAATGAACTAAATAATTACTAATCCATATTTTTCACAAGGAAGAAATTCCTTGAAAAAATACACTCATGATCGATGAGAAACATCAGATGCCAGCCCACACGAGCAATTCCATACAAAGCTGCCCCCTTCCTTTGTTAAAAGAGCAGTTTGGTCCCCCTCTTGATCAGTGTTGAGCTCCTTTTGTTAGCAGAAGCCCCAATCTAAAGTTTTGCCTGTATATTCTTCCAATATTCAGCTTGGTCTAGTTTCTAACATTACCACACCAAAAGATCCTGTCTCATAACATTAAGACATAAACCATTTTAATCAGGCAGACAGAAAGATATACAATGTAATTTCTAAAGAGTGGCCTCAACTTCAAATATGTATGTGTGTTTGTGGGTATTCACATAATGGGAAAACAAGTCAAAGACTAGTATCCTTTTACTTTTTTTTTTGCAGAACAGGGGATGGAACTCAGGGGCATTCTATCTCCTAGCTACACCTCCAGCCCTATTTTTTATTCTTTATTTTGAGGGCCTCACTAAGTAGCTGAGGCTGGCCAGGAAGCTGCGAACCTCCTGTCTCAGCCTCCCAAGTACTGGGATTACAGGCATCACGCCTGGCCTTCTTCACTATTTTGATGTGGTAAAATTATTCAGACTTTTATAGGTCTACTCTTGAATAAGAAAATGGCAGTACTTTGGGAGGCGGAGACCGGAGGATCCGGGTTCGCGACCAGCCTCAGCTCTCTCTCTCTCTCCCCCTGTCTCTCTCTCTCTACTTAGTGAGGCCCTCCGCAACTTCGTGAGACCCGGTTTCAAAATAAAGCATAAAAAAAATAGGGCCGGGGGTGTAGCGCGGAGGTAGAACGCCCCTGCGTTCAATCCCTGGCACCGCAAAAAAAAAAAAAGGATTTTATTCTCATTGTTTTTTGCCACCTTAAATATATGGTCTTAATGATGAAATAGATTCACCTTATTAAATAGCATTTTTAAATTTATTTATTTTTTATTTTTTATTTTTTTTGCGGTACTGGGGATTGAACGCAGGGGCGTTCTACATCCACGCTATGCCCCCGGCCCTATTTTTTATACTTTATTTTGAAACCGGGTCTCACGAAGTTGCGGAGGGCCTCACTGAGAGAGAGAGAGAGACAAGGAGAGACAGAGCGAGAGAGCTGAGGCTGGCCGTGAACCCGGATCCTCCGGTCTCCACCTCCCAAAGTACTGGGATTACAAGCGTGCGCCAAAAGATATGCATAATCTTATACTGTAGAAAAACTGTACGTTAGACAGGGGCAACTACTGGGAAGGAGGAAATCTTACAGTAAATTTTGATAACGTAGTTTGCTAAAAGATCAATCACAGCCGGGCGTGGTGGCGCACGCTTGTAATCCCAGTACTTTGGGAGGCGGAGACCAGAGGATCCGGGTTCTTGGCCAGCCTCAGCTCGCGCTCGCACTCACGCGCGCACGCGCGCGCTCTCTCTTTCTCTCTCTCTGTCTCTCTCTGTCTCTCTCTCTCTCTCTCTACTTAGTGAGGCCCTCCGCAACTTCGTGAGACCCAGTCTCAAAATACAGTATAAAAAATAGGACCGGGCCGGGCGTGGTGGCACACGCTTGTAATCCCAGTACTTTGGGAGGCGGAGACCGGAGGA